>JAJOOO010080284.1:0-38457 GCA_029582685.1 Solanum piurae
GGTAAAGAATGCACTATAGAGAAGATTAAGTGGAAAGTAATTACCACTTTAGGTTTTTGGTGTAAAGAAATGAACATAGAAGAAGAAATTCAACTAGTGGATATCATAGGAGCTTTGTAAGTAGTCCTGTTTTTTTTGTTGGTTTTTCTATGTAACTAACACTTTTGGAGGTGGCCAGCATAGCCCTTAATGCTGAGGAATACAATGTTACCAGTTTCAAAAAAAATAAAATGACTTGAGCTGCATAGTCTGGGCCTTTGGATCCTTTAACCATATGATGATTTTTGGGCTTTTGAATAAGGCCCAAGTTCAATTTCTCATTTAAAAAACACACATGCTGCTCATGTGACCCACTCCCACTAGACATTCTAGCTGTCAACATAGAGCCCACTTGCTGAGTTGTACCAAAATCCCTAAAAAGGGTTTTTGGTACTGTATTGCAATTGTACGCAACTTCTGTCCGCTGTATAAAGCCTTTAACTGGGCAAAAAATCTTCGTCCTTGTCTCCGGTAGTTGACCTACCACTTTCCGGCAGTAATTTGAACCTTGGTTTGCTCTCCACCCAAATAGGGAAGTAATATTTGATCCCATCATAGGAAATAGACACCTCCCTCGACAAATATTTCTTCCATCGTTCTTCACCAAGATTTTCGCAGATTTCATGTGGTTTTTAAGCTCTGTTTCTTCTTCCGTTGCACTCCATCCTCTGCATAGTTCCCTTATTTCTTTAAAGATCTTCTTGGACCACAAATGTAAGGGGATCCCTACTGCTCTAATCCATGTTTCTCTCACAGAGATAGTGTTGGAGATGCATCTTGTTGTTGGGCTCCACCAATCAAGCTGGAATCTGTTGTTCTTCCACCTCTATTGACCTTTGTATGGTTTGTTCTGCCATGTATCTACTAGGAAACTCAAACAGGAATGTCTCGCTGTTCAATTCATATATGTTAACACCAAATACTTTTTCAATTTGCTGAAACCCACTTTCTGATAGCCGCAAGGGTTGGGTTTTCCTTCAATTCTTCACTGCAATATTCTATCAGGCATCTCTTGAGGAGGTCTTCCTCCTGGATATTCACTGACTTGGTTATCTGGATTCCTCCTTTGCTGCTATTAATCTCGGTCCTTTTTAAATTTCTACTCCCCCATCTACTTTCTGGCACAGCCTCTACATAAGGGTAGTCATCTTCCGTCACCCTATAGAAAAGTATGTCCTCCTCCTTTCTCTGGCATTTAATAAACCTTTCAATCTTAAATGCTATGTCCAGCCACCCTGCATTCAATGCGAGCTCAGGAATAATTAAACCTGACCTTCCCCACTATTTAGAGTTATTATGCTTATAAATTTCCCATATCCATTCTGTTTCCTTGTACATAAGTGCTATGATCCTTGCTCTGAAAATTTCCACCTCCTAATCTCCTTCTTTTGTTCCTTTGAAGCCTCTTTAGACAAGAGCAGATCCCTTCCATAGGCTTCTTGCTCATAACTGATCTTCACATCATCTTCCGGATTCTTTCAACCCATTCGTATCATTCAGACTTTCCGTGATCCATCTGGTTATATCGAATAATATGAAGCCTACGTTGAAGTAAATTCTATTCTCCTCCATCCTATGATCTGAGGTGTATGCAATAATCACAGTGGGTAATTATTGTTGGCATGAAAGAAAGGTGCTTGGATTTCGGCAAGAGCTGCCAGAAAAAAAAGGGCTTCTGCTGTCCTAGAAATTAGGAAAGAGGAAGTTCATTGGGAAACGTGCTTAGGGGTAAGGTCTGCGTACACACTCTATCCTTTTAGACCCACTTATGAGACTATATTGGGTATGCCGCTGTTTAGTTATGGTGAGATTATTTCTCATGCATGGTTTGATTTGGTGTATTAAAAATAAAATGCATTGCATAATTTTTTTTTTATTTGTTTACAAAAATACCCCCACAAATACAATAGAAAGAATATGGAAAAGGTTTTGACAAACAATTATGTCTTTAACCATGCTAATGCATGTATTAAAACCCTTGCATTGTTACCAACAAGGGTTGTGGTGGACTGGTAAGTACTTCTTCATCCTTAACCAAGAGGTCTTGGGTTCGAGTCTGCTTGGGTACAAAGTCGCCTTTGTTAGGGAGTACTTTACCCTCAATGTGGGAGTTCCCTGCGCTAATCCAAATTTAGTAGGGCTTCAATGTGGGTATCAAACGCCGGGTGGGAAACCAAGAAAAAAAACCATTGCATTGTTAATACCATTGTTTGCCATGTATTAGTTATACATAGGACAACGCCAAATAAATTGTACTCCCTCCTTTTAAAAAAGAATGACCTGCTTTCCATTTAGTCTGTTTAAACAAGAGTGACCCCTTCCTTTTTTGGTAATACTTTAATTTCAGCTTTTCTTGTGGCATGTTAAAGGCCACAAGATCAAAGGACATTTTGGTACGTTTGACATAACTTTAATTTAGGACCACAAGATTGAAATGTCTTTATTTTCTTAAACTCCATGCCAAGTCAAACTAGACCATTTATTTGAAACGGAGAGAGTACCAAACAAGGTGTTAGTAATACACAGAGCTAATGCATGCATTACTATTATGCATCCTACCAAACGACCCATTAGTGTTGTAGGGTTGGGAATCTAACCCATTATTTTACTGCATGTTTGTACATTACTTTGCTCTTTAGGTTGTATATGATCATTGTTTTTCTCATTTATCATGGTCCACTCACGATGATAATTCTTTATATACATAGATGCAGAGACATGCATATATCGACATCTTTTATAAGTACAATACAAGAATAACATAACCAATGTAATCCCACAGGTGGGGTCTAGGAAGGGTGATGTACGTAGCCTTACCCCTACCTTGAGAAGGTAGAGAGGCTATTTCCAATTGACCCTCGACTCAAGTAAAACATATCAAAATCAAGTATCGAAATGAAAGGGTGAAGACGCGATGCTAAAAGACATGTTTTATAAGTCTAGCATTTTATTCACGAAGGAGCACAGGATGACTGGTGTGAGTTTTTTACACTAAACAGCTCTAGTGATAATATTGAGGGTGTAGTTTGTCACAACCTACTGTTAACAAATCAAAATCACTTTTAAAGGAGCTCTGACATTCAAAACGTCCTTCAGTAGACACTGGTTAGCATTCAAATCTAGAGAAGGTAGCATATAATAATAACATTTGTGCGTCAACGTGCACTCCGGACCCTCCATCAAAGTGTGTCAGATTCCGAGCTTCATTCTCAGAGCCATAAACAGATGTTAACTAATTAGTTCTTTCAACTACCCGATCATTAAAATCTGGTTTAGGCTTAAAACAGCTAAACTCATGGCTTAAGCATGCTGTATTCTGGGCCATAACTGATTCTGATATGAAGCAATTAATAGCTCTATTTATTTGCTTTCTATGTTCATTGACTCATTTTGCTGCCAAGTGACAACTGATTAGGCTATAAGTGCTTTAGATGTTTATGGTAATGACTGTTAATTTCACTGCTTTTTAAACTGATAAATTTGTACTTTTGATGAGCAAAAAATGCCGAGTGGTTCCTCAGACAAATAATGTATGGATAGATTAATGACATTTGATGCTGGTCAAGTTATGACCTTTTGTGATGGTTTTTATAATACAGGTACAAATTGGGGTTTTGTCCAAATGGTCCTGATTGTCGATATAGACATGCAAAGATGCCTGGGCCTCCACCTCCAGTGGAAGAAATCCTTCAGAAAATTCAGCATCTGGCATCCTACAACTATGGCTACTCAAACAGGTTTAATCAAAATCGAAATGCTAATTATTCAACCCAGACAGACAAATCTCAGGCTTCACAAGCACAGAATGGAATGAGTCTTGCTGTGAAATCTACAGCAACTGAGACACCCATTATACAACAGCACCAGCCGCATCAACAAGTTCAGCCACCTCAACTACAGGGGGGCCCAACTCAAGCACAAATTCATCCCAATGGCCAGCAAAATCAAGCTGATAGAACTGCAGTAGTCCTGCCTCAAGGAACTTCTAGGTGTGTAGAGTTTCAAGGTCTTTAATTAGGTTATGTAATCAGTTCATGTATGTAGATGATTGACAATAATATAAGAGTCCCTTATGTTGCTGTAATGAGTTCATCCAGAGCCTTGGTATCGTCGTAACTGGTTCTACTAATTTCTTGATTGTTGTTTTTCTTATCCACTTGTATACTGGTTTTCCTTTTGTTCTATTTTCTGTTCCTCTTATGCATAGTTTGTGTGTCTGAGGAATTGATATTGACTATTGTGATCTTAATACATCAGAGCTCTGCAGTAAAAGATACATACTTTGATGGGTAATTTGTGTGCTCTGATGCATGGGCAGTTTTAGGGATCACCACCCTCCAAGAGAGGAGAATGGAATTATATTGGAGGATATGTGGCTACCTGCTTTCTTTGTTCCTTTTTTCTTGGTTGCTTCAGTGGTTAGCATATCTATAGCTGCTAGAAGTTTAGGTCTAATAGTTGCTTAGAGATGATGAAGTTTATACAACTGTCTCTTTGAAAGGAAAGAGCTCGTTTTTTCTCACCATTACTTCAGTTAGCTGTTATGGTCACTGGGATTTGGTCTTCTAGTTGATTTCACTTTGTCAGAGCGATGTGAACTCCAAATAATAAGTTCAGATTGAAGTCATGGGATAATTTTGGTTGTGGGAGGGGTGGGTGAGGTGATGCACCCATTGTAACTTCCTCCCAACTTGTGAAGTGAAGCAGTACTATACCTTGATTCTAAAAATGTCCTTTGAATTGTTCTCTTCTTTCTTTGGCATTCCTCTGATAATTACGAGTTTGCTATGCAGCCTGTTAGACATCAGTTAGACCATCTTAGACCTAGTGAGCTCTAAGAGTATCCTCTTACTCTCATAACTCGAAGGCAAAGGAGCCTATGGCTCCATATGTCAGACAGACCGTGTTCTGTGTAATAGTCATGGTTTAGTGACCAGAGGTAGTTACTTTTCTCCTTAGAATTCAAGGAAATGGTGTCTTGGGCCTATGTGAGATCCTATCGTATTTAGTTATTCCTATAGAGACAAGGTGTTCACTAGAGCACTTTTAGGGAAGTGGATATGAAGATTTGGGGTAGAGGAAAATGCTTTTTCGAGGGGGGTGGTAGGGAAAAGTATGGTACTATGGCAGGGCGATGGAGGAGTAGGAACAATATAACTCCGTATGGGTGTGGTTTGTGGAGGAATATTAGGAAGGGGTGGAAAGATTTGCAGACATATTTCCTTTAAGGTAACGTGATGAGGGAAGTCTTCCCTAATATGTATTGTGTCTTCTACCAAAGAGAAGAGAGATGACAATTCAACAAATTCATGGGTCTCACGAGGGGGTAATTCACTGGGACTTAAGATTCAGAATGCATATGCAGGATTGGGAGATTGGCAGATGGAAAGAATTTCACAATCTCACTCCTAACAATTTATCAGATGTATAGAGCTGGAGAGAGAGTGGAGAATGGTTATTCATTTTTAGCTCTTACTATAAAAGGTTACTAGTGAGAGAGGAAGGTACTTTCCCCGATGACTCTCTTTGGATCCCTAGAGCTCTGAGGAAGGCATGCTTTTTTATATGGTTGGCGGCAAGGGGTGCAGTCTTAACAATGGAAAATATGAGGAAGAGGAGGATCACCTATGTTAGTTGGTGCTTTATGTGTAGTGCAAGTGAAATGTAGACATCTCTTATTGCACTGCAAGGTGGCAAATCGGTTTTTGAGGGTGATCCTCAATCTTAGGATGCAATGGGTGATGTCGGGCACAGTGAAGGAGGCTTTGCAAAAATAGACTCTTAAGAGGGGAAAGGGAAGCCCAAGGGCATGTAGTGTTGCCCCTTTAGCAATCATGTGGGTCATTTGGAAAGAGAGAAGTAGGAGGACATTTGAAGGGTTGGAAAGATTTTGTAAATGTCGCAGAGTAGTGTTTTGTCTCTAGCCTTTTTTGGTGTACTTAGGAGGTCCCTTTTTGCATAGAGAATCGAATCTCTGGTTGAGAACCACATTTTTTGTAGGTTTCTCATCCTATGGTAACGGGTTGTACACATTTTTTTTGCCCCATTTGTTGATAAAATTATTTACCTTATAAAAAAGGGATTTCGTTTTACTAACAATAGATGGACGGTTTTTTCTAATTTCAGTGCGACAGTACTAGAGTATGTATTTAGTTTCAAATATGTTTGCTATGTTTCTGGTGCAAGTTGGGAAATATTTAACTTTTGTCTAATTCTTTTGTGTTTTTGATAATCTGATAAAATTTCTTTCCTTGGTGGATTAGCGGTTAGAGAAATAGTTCTCCAATAGTCTCTCTCTACAGCTCCATGATACAAACTATATTGTACAGAGAAATAATTTTCCAAATAGGTTTGCCCTCTTTAGTGCATCTAAAGCTCCATGATAAAAACTATATTGTACACAGTTACAGAAATTTCATGTTCAGAAGCTGCATGTTGAGATGGATGTGTGGACATACTAGGAGCGACAAGATTATGAATGAGGTTATTCGGGAGAAGGTAGGAGTGACCTCTATGGTGGACAAAATGAGGGAAGCGAGATTGAGATGGTTTGGGCATGTGCAAAGGAGGTGCACTAACGCCCCAATGAGGAGATGCAAGAGGCTGGTTTTAAGGGGTACCTAGAGGGGTAGAGGTAGGCGGAAAAAGTATTGGAGAGAGGTGATTAGACAGGACATGACACAACTTTTATATTACCCTGGACATGGCTCTAGATAGGAAGGAGTGGAGGTCGCGTATTAAGGTAGAATGCTAGTAGAGTTGAGTGTTGTCTTGTGTGTATAGGCTTAGGCTCATTAATGTCTATCGTAGTACTAGTCATACCCTTGTAGTTCTTGCCATATGTTGTGTATTGTATTTTGATTATCACACTATTTTGCTGCTTTTATTGTTTCCTTCTTGTAGAGTTTACCCTACTTTCCTTATTCAACTATGTTTTTCATTGTTTACTTCTTCTTCTACGTGAGTTTGATGCACTTGAGCCAAGGTATTTCAGAAACGTCTCTACCTCCCCGAGGTAGTGGTAAGGTTTGCATACACTCTACCCTCCCCAGACCTCACTTAGTGGGATTACATTGGGTATGTTGTTGTTGTTGTATTCTAAATTGTGGGTTACCTTTCAGGTTATGCTATAAGTAATTTGCTTATTGGTAGTAATACTCGTTGTTGTTGTTGTTGTAGTAATACTCTGGTGGCGAAATCATCTTCATGTAGTGAAAGTGTTAGTTGTGTGGTCGATAGTGAGATATCTTTTATTGATGTTGAACTTCTTGTTAAAGATCATATTGCGTATTTGAATATGCTATAGCTTGAATATAGGCTTTAATGTGTTAACTTTGTTTCCTGAAATCTTTGATGATAGTGATCTTCTTGTCGATTTGGGAAGTAATGTTCAGGGCCTATAATGGGAAATTGCTGAGTAATCTGTTTGAAAATAAAAGAAAATATGTATTTCGAACTGCATATAGGAACATTTGTTTCTTCTTGATTGTTGCATATATGAACATTTGTTTTCATGAGAAACTTTATCTGTCAATTGATCCTTTCACTGGCTTTCAAGTTCAATGTTGTGTTTTAGTTTGTATTATTTGGTTATGTTACTTGGTTTGTGACTCCTTGGATGATGAACTGCACATATGTTGCTAGTTATTCATAAATATTGATCCTTGTTAAGCAGTTTTATGTTTACTTGGACATAGGTGCATGTTGGTTTTGTCAAGGTGTTTACTTTTGTGATATGGGATGTGAATAGAGTTTTGGACACAGGTATGAGAATACATCAGACAAGGTTATATGCATTAGGATACTTGAATGTTAACATTTTCTTGATCTAATGAAGGAATTATTATTAGACTATCAAAAAAAGAAAAAAAAGAATGATTGTAATATTTTAGAATTGAGGGTATAATGTTTCACTTAGGGGGTGTTTGGATAAGCCTTTTTTAAGTGACTTAAAAGCCAAAAGCCAAAAGCCAAAAGCCAAAAGCCAAAAGCCAAAAGCCAAAAGCCAAAAGCCAAAAGCCAAAAGTAGGTAGCTACCTACTTTTGACTTTTGGCTAACCCTATTAAGAAAATGGCTTTAGGGATTTGATATTGATGAGCACACTCTAGGGAGGGAGGTGGTGATGGATAAATATGGATTTGTTGAAGCAAAATGGAGGAATTGTTTTATCACATGTAGACTTTAGAGGGATATTATGAAAGGATGAGAAGATTTCATTGGTAACAAAACCTTCCGGTTGTGGGATGGAGTATAATTAACTTTGGGCTTTATAAGTAGGGTGAAAGAGACGTTGAGACACACATTCATAAACATATATAGTATCTCGAGAGTCTAGTCAGAGGGAAATGACAGTATGAGAATTCTGGAGATTACAATAGAGGGGTTCATTGGAACATAGGGTTTAGATAGAATCTTCAGGATGTGAAGTTTCTGAATTGCAAGCTTGGTTGAAGTGCTGTAAAAGCAAAATACTTCAGACACTATTCAGGACTCATGGTGGTGGGGTGGAAAGAGGTGTACTGTTTTCAGTACAATCATATTATCATAACCCTTGGTAAGGGAGGAAGTGAATTTTTGACACTTACGGTTTGGATCCCTATAGCACCAAAACATGTGCTTTTTTACTCAGCGACGGAAGGAGTAATCCTGAAAGCTGGAAATTTGACCAAAAGGCAGATTACATGTCAACCGGTAATTTATGTGCAAATGTTCAGGTGAAGATGTGGACTACCTCTTATTTTTTCAGGTGGCAACTCGCTTGTGTTGTGAGATGGTGAGATGGTTCGAACTGCTATGTCGATGCCGAGCACACTGAAGGAGGCTCTCTTCAGTTGGACATGTTGAAGAAAGAAGAGAAGTGAAGAACGTGGGATGTTGCTCTATTAGACTATGTAGGTCCTGTTGAAGGGAGGAATATGATACAGCTTTTGTAACGATAGAGAATCATATGACGTTGTAGATTCTCTTTTTGTTGCTGTTTGTATACTGGGATTTTTCCATCGTAATTTAAGGATTCTTTTGTGATTGTTTTATCGGTTTATATGGCAATCTAGGAGTTCACTTCTTCATGGAACTAAAACTTCTTGGCGCTACGAGTATAACTGAAGCCAAAAGTATATAAATCTGTTTGACCAGATATCATACATAATCTCTGCTAGCACACCTATCTTGTCGTGATGAAGGAGATATGCCAAGAAAAAGGAAGAGCCATGATGATTGTTTAATTGACTAGTTTCACAAGGAGTAGTTTGCAGTAGATGCAATTTCATTATTCTCTCATAGCAGTCTGTTACATATTTGCTTGCAAGTTTGTCTACAAATGTATGAGTGAGCTTTGTGGATGAAAACTATCCAGGACTAAACACTACAGATTTACTGGTTAGAACTGGTATTCTGTCTTCGAACATTGTATGTTATTAAGTGACACAAGGTGGTGATTCATTCTGTGCGGTGTTGTTTTACTTGCAATATCTTTCATTTGTTACCAGTGAGGTGATTAATTTCCTTTAATTTTTGAACTTCTTATTTTGACACCTGGCACAGCAATGACTTCCATTTTTTAATTCATTGATCTTTGTTCATGTAGTACTAATGTCCCTCTTCTCTATCCATGTCCCCCTTTATTGTGCTACTGAATAAGAAAGGACAGTTGCAGTCCATATCTCTGTTTTTGCTAGGACACTTATCCAATTTCTTGCATGGAATTAGGTACTTTATAGTTAAAAGCTGCAACCGTGAGAATCTTGAATTGTCAGTACAACAAGGAGTTTGGGCAACTCAAAGAAGCAATGAGGCTAAACTAAATGAAGCTTTTGACTCTGTGGAAAATGTCATTCTGATATTTTCAGTCAACCGGACTAGACATTTTCAGGTAGGCTGTTATTATCTCTATCCCTCATGTGCTACAGATGTAAAGTTTGTCTATTACTTAATAGCTGAGGAATGTTTAGTATTACTAGTATATCATTATTGTAAGTGTGTATAATTCGATTTTGACTTGTCATGGAAGTAGTGTGTGAGTTAAGGCTAGTTGATGGTTGTAAAACAAAGCTTTCTTTGGTGGATGCATTTTCATGATGTGAGATTTGCTTACTATTTGTTAGGGTTGTGGAAAGATGACATCTAGAATTGGTGGCGCTGCTAATGGAGGAAACTGGAAGCATGAACATGGAACTGCCCATTATGGACGTAATTTTTCAGTGAAATGGTTAAAGGTCATTTATATTTTCTTTTTCCCCTCCCTGTAATCTTGGTTCCTGTGTCTTTTGCTTATGCACCTTTTCCAGTTGGATGGCCTTATTGTTTATCTGTGTGTGTAGAACCTTACTAATTTCTATCAGGGGCTTGGGGGAAAACACAGTGTGGCTTGAAATCGTATTCTTTTCTCCAAGGAAGAGGGAAAAAGTGAGATGAAATTATCAGTAAACCCAAAAGGAATCATCATTTATGGTGTAGAAGATAATGAAGTATTAGTTGTCTTTTAAATGTTTTTATATTTATGTGGGAACTTAAATTGGTAATAGTAAGGGCATGTTGAATTTACGACCAGTTATGATGGCAGGCAATGTTTCTTTAACTTTTTGTTAAAATGGTCAAAAATACCCTTGAACTATAGGAAAAGGTCTAAAAATACCCTCCATCCACCTTTTGGTCTAAAAATACCCTTTCATTCACCTTTTTGGCTCACTTATACCCTTAAAACTAACAACCTTCTCTTTATTTTGTTTTCTTAAAAAAAATTTATTACAGTTTTTCTTTTTAAAAATAAATATTGAAGGACATAATTATCATAATATCTTTGTTCCTTTACAAATATTTAAGTGTAATCCTGTTCCTGTCACTCTATCAACGATGCTGAATTGAATTTTTTAATATTTAAAATTTTAGACGAGTTTCTCTAATTCAAAAAAGCTACTTATTTTCTTTAATCTTTTTTATTTTTCACATAAGTTATCCAAGTCAAAACAATATCCGTCTTCACGACTCTAAAATAATTTTTTTTAAAGCTACAGCAAATACAAATAATTACTAGATTTTTTTAAAAAAAATTTGGGGTCTTGAAGAGGTGTTTGTTTTGGTTTGGATAAATTATGGAAAACAATCTAGTAGAAGTGAGATTTTTATTTCATTGAATAAGAAAATGACGCATAATAAATATATTGTTTAAAAACAAAATAAAGAGAGGGTTGTTAGTTTCAAAGATATAAGTGAGCCAAAACGGTAGATGAAGGGTATTTTTAGACCTTTTCCTTTAGTTCAAGGGTGTTTTGGCCCTTTTCTGTAACTTTTTCGACAAAGGTAATGTTGTATTCCTTAGTATGAAGGCTATGCCGGCAACCGCCAAAAAATGTTCCCAGAAATTACACAAGGGTAAAAACAGAAGAAGAAAAAGGACTAAATACTTACAAAGTACCTATAAGATATACCAGCTGATCTGCTACTACTACACCTGTTTCTTTACACCAAAAGTATAATGTATTTATACTATTTCTTTGGATGCCTGAAAAGGAATAGTTATATCCTCATGACATCTATTGTTTCTTTAGTAATATCCTCATGACATCTATGGTTTCTTTCCTTCCAAATTGCCCACCATATACATGATATTATCTTCCACCCTTCCCCTTCTTCTTATTCAACAGCTTACCAAATCTACCGTATGCTCTGGCATTATTCACCTGGTCTATAATTTTGGATTCCAAAATGGAGATGTGTGGGTATTCGAACCTAACCAGATGAAAGTTCAATTCTCTCTTCACCAAAAGCATCATACGAAAGAAATCCTATTCCTTTTATGGCCTTTCCAATTTCTCTTTAGGACTGTGATCATTTTCCTAACATGTAGTTGATATAACTTAGTGTCTGGGGTTTTTTTTCTTTTTGTTTTTTGCATCTCTCTTCTCTTTACCTCCTTTTTAAGTAATTGTTGCATAATTGCTTGCACATCTGAACTAACTCCAAGTTTTAAAATGCAGCTATGTGAACTGTCCTTCCAGAAAACTCACCATTTGAGGAATCCATACAATGAGAACTTACCAGTGAAGGTATAAGCCTGAGCCTTTATCCCTTGATCCTTTTGATCAATTTCAACAAGTTTATTTTCACTTTAACAGCTCTGAAATGTCATGTCCAATGATTGATTTAGACTGAACATACTAACAGGCAAGAATTTGTGTTTGTATTGAAGATTGCTGTAATTCCCCGATTGTCTTTTCTCATGGATGCTATAATAAACATCCCTAAGATCCTGACTCGTCTGGCAGACCATTGGCTAGTTGCATTTCCCATCCACTCTATCCCCACACATCTTTCTTTTTGGAAACAACCTTGGTTTTTTGCATTTCAGTAAGACCATCTAGTTCCACCGGAACTTTGACTGCTTCTGGTAAGAACCAAAAATCTTTCGTCCACAGTAAATATTTTAGTATCTTTAGTTGCTCAAAAAAAAGATTTGAGTATCTTGAGTTAGTAAAAAAAAAATTTGAGTATCTTGAGTTCGAGTCATCTCGGTAAAAGATTATTTTCGCTCTCTCTCAAAGCTGATACTCTTTAGTGGCAAAAATTGTATATTTTGTTTTGGAAAACTGAAATATAAAGAAAAGAATTCTTTTAGAGAGAGGGAGTTAACTTAGCCAGATTGTCTTGACTTGACAATCAAAAGACCAGTTCCTTCAAATTTCACATCTAATTATGATGTTCGGTAAAGGCAAGCTTAAAGAAATCACCAAAAAACTTGGTTATTTAAGCAGTCAGGATTCTTGCTGAACTATATATATAACAGCATATTCTGCAGTGCTCACATTGCCAAGGTAGCTAGGTTTTTACTTTTAAGGCAAGGATTTGGTTCAAGTTACTGCTGAAGTGCATTTCCAAGATTACCCAAAAAGTGAACAATGGTCACAAGTGAGATAACATATCTTAGTTTGACCTTAATCACAACCTTCTTTTGAGCCTTTGAAGATAACAAGCCGTAATTCATGGAAATATACTCTGCTTCTGTTTAATAAATTCTCCACTAAAATGTGATATCCTTCTCAACTTGCAATCAGTTTGGATTAAGGTTTGACTAACAGTTGAGGCATTGAGGCTGGTAAGCTAAATGGTTCAAATGTTGAAGGTTTCTTCTTTTTTGTCACTAAAATATTCATAGTTTGTTGGTGATCAGTGTTGTCAAAGGCTTGTGAGGCACAAAACATGTTGAGCACTTCACTTAGTAGGCGCTTCAGTGTCACCATCAAGGTTCTAAGATATTCTTTTTCTTTCGAAGGTGTAATTTTGAAGAGGCAACACTAAGTAATTCATATTTCGTTTCATCGTAATTATTTTTCAATTTCTTTGTCCATATATTTGTTATTCATGCTTATAATTATTAGTCTAGGATGAACATGCAGATTTGTATTTTTTTTCTCCATTTGCGCCTCTCTTCACTAAACCCTACACTTTATTTGCGATTTGTGTTTAAAGTCCCTACGGACCTTAGAAATTTTTTGCTCTTTTCGCCTTTGATAACACTGTTGGTGAATCAGTACTGATGAAAGTGTACCACAAACTTCCCTTTTGTTGCATGCTGAGGATTGTGCTTCACTCAACATTACCTATGCTAATGATTTCTGATGAATGTGGTGAATCACGAAGGACAGAAATCTATGATAAATATATTTTTTCAAATATTAGACTGCCTTCCAGTAAGGATCAATCGCCGAAGGTCCTATTCTTGTCATCTTGTGTAATGTGTTTCAGATTCTCTTGAACTGCAGGGTGCATTTAAAATCTTCCTTTTACTAAGATATTTAATTGGTGATTGATGCATATAGTATCTGAAATAGGAGCTCCTTAGTTGGTCTAGTTTGTTTTGTTTGGATATTAAATTGGTCTACATGCTGTTGTTACTTCCAGTCACCGTTTTAATGTTGTATTTTGCTACTGTTGCAGATTAGCAGAGATTGTCAAGAATTAGATCCCTCTGTTGGTGAGCAGTTGGCTTCTTTGCTTTATCTTGAACCAGATAGCGAACTTATGGTACTTCTTTTACTAAATAAAATTGAATGTTGTCCTCAATAATGTTTTCATTCTCTAGATGGTAATGTTTCCATTCCTGCAGCTTTCGGAGTGCTTCCGTCTGTTACTTGTCTCGGTATAATATGTGCTAGAACAAATGACTAGTATAATTATGACGGTGCTTTTTGCAAGTAAAGATTGCATTAGATATTAATATTGACAATGTTAGCATAGGAATTGGTTTATACAATCCTATTAGAATAGGAATATGAATAGAAATAGAAATAGGAATACTAAATAGTATCCTACTTGGTAAAGGATTGTATTCTAGGGTCTATAAATAGGGTCTCAATGTAATAATGTTAACAACAACAACAATTCAATAATATTATTTTCCAATATTTCTCACATGGTATCAGAGCCTCTACGATCTTGGTAAACAATCAAAAGAGCTTTCGCTGCCGGCGGGCGGTTATTATCCATATATGCCGCCCGTCCGGCCAACGATTATGTTAGCAAAAGTTGGGTCACCGTGTATCTTTCCGGTGACTACTTTCTTATATCTAACTTGTAGCATCGTGCCATCTTTGCGGTGACTACTTTTTCATATTTAATTTGCGTAACACTGCTCCATCATTCCAGTGACTACTTTTTCATATATAATTTGTGTAGCACCGTGCCATCCTTCCGGTGACTACCTTTTTTTGCATATCTGATTTGCGTAGCACCGTACATCTCTACGGACTACTTTTCATATTTAATTTTTGTAATATCGTGAATTTTTCCGAACTATTTTCTCATATCTGAGTGTCATAGCATCATGTGTCTTTTCAGTGACTCCTCAGATTTGATTCGCATAGTTTCATTCGTCTTTCCGGTGACTCCTCAAATATGATTTGCGTAGGGTTGTGCCATCATTCCAACCCTACCTATATAATTTTTCTTTTTCAGTAGGGTCGTGTCATCATTCCGATCCTACCCATATTATTTCTCTTTTTCAATGGGGTCGTTCCATCAATTCAAACTATCCTATATAATTTTTATTTTCTAGTTGGGTCGTGATATCATTCCGACCCTACCAATATAATATTATTTCTTAGATTGTGAGCACTTTCGGCCATCAAATCTAATACTCCAGCATATGAGCATGTTTCGGCTAGTTTTTCGGTGACTTGTTTAATATCAACTCGTCTATTGATTCCAACATGATCCATATACTTTATACTGGATTTTGAGCACTTACAACCGCTGCATTGTGAAGAAGTCTATATGGAGCAACCGCCTAATTTTGTTGCTCAGGGGGAGTTTAGTAGCCTCGTATGTTGATTACGTAAGTCACTCTATGGTCTGAAACTGTCTTTGCAAGCTTGGTTTGGGAAGTTCCAAGTTTCCAACACTATAATTTTATCACTCTGTGTTTTATCGGCATTATGCATCAAATAATGTAAACAACAACAATTCAATAATATTATTTTCCAATATTTCTCACAGACAATATGCATAAAGCCGCTGCTGATATATACAATGGAACACTTGTTACTGCTTTTGTGGCTATCTCTGTGAAAGCACTATTTCTGCAGGAGCATGGTATAATTTTTGCTTTTGGTTGAAACTATTAGAAAAGTTTCTGGTTTTGGTTGTAAGAGTTTTTGATCCCATATTTTGTGCATTGAATTAGTCAATGCTGATTGACAATATTAAGCCTTGTGATAGTTATATACAAGTATTTTGAAATTTCCCAGTGATAGGTGTTATGCAAATACTTCTAATGGGGAATTGGGATTGAAAATTAATCCTCTGGTATGTTTTCAGTCCTAACTGGCTATCTGTTCATCTAGTTAAAAATTCTTAGATCGTCTCATGTAGGTGATCTGTGAAATCATGAATGGTTTGATTAGATAGTTTCTAGTTTTAATGTCTTGAATTTTTTAGCATTATTCATTTGGATAATATCCTTGAAGGATTAATTCCTCTCAATTTATAAGGTGTGGTTTCACCTGCTTGTCAAATCCATCAAATCTTATCCCCAATTCCCTGCCCAGCTTTATCACATTCATCTAAACCACATAGAGACCTTTTCTGGTACTGCAGTTGATTTGCTTTGGTGTATGCACCAACAATGGTAACACCATGATGATTGAAGTTTATTGACTGACAAGGTTGATTGCTGATCATTGATTATGTCGATGATACCTCCTACATACTCAGCTTGTTCGGACCCGAACTTATGCTGGAATTTGTTTGGTTTTTTTGTGTCACTACTAAGGCACTCAACATCCTCACATGAGTTGTCCAAGATTTCATTGGTCATCGTATAGGATAAGCATATCTGATACACTTGTTTCTTCTTTTCTCCCCCAAATTTTCCACAAAGCTCCATTGCTATCGGGTTAAATTTTATTTAGATCATGACATAGTGCAGTTTGGACATGTTTTAACACAGTTTCTGTTCTTCTTTGATTTGTAGCAGTGGTGAGTTGTCTATTCTTATTTTTATTGATTTGATAATGACTCGGTTCTTTCCAATTACATGTGTGAGAAATATAGGAAAATAATATTATTGAATTGTTGTCGTGTCTACATTATTACATTGAGATCCTATTTATAGACATTAGAATACAATCCTTTACCAACTAGGATACTATTTACTATTCCTATTCTTATTTGTATTCCTATTCCTATTATAAATAGGATTGTATAAACCTATTCCTATTTTACTAGGATTGTGTAAATCTATTCCTATTCTAATAGGATTGTATAAACCTATTCATATTCTAACACTCCCCCACAAGCTAGTACATACAATTCATGTACCTAGCTTGTTACATATGTAATTAATACGAGGACCAATGAGTGGCTTGTGAGATATCTGCAAGTTAATTAGTCGACTTCACAAAATTGACAATCAATCTCAATGTGCTTGTCATCTCATTAAATACTGGATTTGATGCATAATGTCATTCAATCTCAATGTGCTTAATCTTCTCATGAAATACTGAATTTGATGCATAATGCCGATAAAACACAGAGTGATAAAATTACTAAAATTACAGTGTTGAACTTTCCAAACCGAACTTGCAAAGACTTTCAAACCATAGAATGACTTACGTAATCAACATACAAGGCTACTAAACTCCCCCTGAGCAACAAAATTAGGTGGTTGCTCCATATAGACTTATTCACAATGCATCGGTGGTTGTAAGTGCTCAAAATCTAGTATAAAGTATGTGGATCATGTTGGAATCAATAAGGGTGGGCGTTTGGTTCTTCGGTTCGGTTTTATCAAACTTCCGTTCGGTTTTTCGGTTTTAGAAAAGTGTGCACCGTATATTAAACCAAACTAATTCAGTTCGGTTTGGTTTTTTTCTACTTCGGTTCGGTTTAGTTCGGTGTTTTTAAATCAGTTTTTTTCGGTGTGAATGAAAAATAAAATAAGAATAAAGTATAAGATACTTAGAAATTTAAAACTATGTTAAGGAATGATGCTCACTGAAAAACTTATATTAAACAAGTCACTGAAAAACTTGCCGGAACATGCTCATATGCCGGAGTATTAGATTTGATGGCTAAAAGTGGTCACAATCTAAGAAATAAAATTATATGGGTAGGGTCGGAATGATGTCACGACCCAACTAGAAAATAGAAATTATATAGGATAGTTTGAATTGATGGAACGACCCTATTGAAAAGGAGAAATAATATGGGTAGGGTCGGAATGATGGCACGACCCTGCTGAAAAAGAAAAATTATACGGGTAGGGTTGGAATGATGGCACAACCCTACGCAAATCAGATTTGAGGAGTCACCGGAAAGACGAATGAAACTATGCAAATCAAACTCCTCATTGAAAAGACACATGATGCTATGCAACTTAGATATGAGAAAATAGTTCGGAAAAATCCACGGTACTACACAAATTAAATATGAAAAGTAGTCCGGAGAGATGAATGGTTCTACGCAAATCAGATATGCAAAAAAAAGGTAGTCACCGGAAGGATGGCACGGTGCTACACAAATTATATATGAAAAAGCAATCACTGAAATGATGGCACAGTGCTACACAAATTAAATATGAGAAAATAGTCATCAGAAAGATACGCGGTGACCCAACTTTTGCTAACATAATCGTTGGCCGGACGGGTGGCATATATGGATAATAGCCGCCCGCCGGTAGTGGAAGCTCTTTGATTGTTTACCAAGATCATAGAGACTCTGATACCATGCGAGAAATATAGGAAAATAATATTATTGAATTGTTGTCGTGTCTACATTATTATATTGAGATCCTATTTATAAACACTAGAATACAATCCTTACCAAATAGGATACTATTTACTATTCCTATTCTTATTTGTATTCCTATTCTTATCATAAATAGGATTGTATAAACTTATTCCTATTCTAATAGGATTGTGTAAACCTATTCCTATTCTAATAGGATTGTGTAAACCTATTCCTATTCTAACAACATGTCTCAAGTTCAGTCCAACGTGTCTGAGTCCTCAAACTCAAAATTTTGCTGCAATCCTTCCCTTCCCTTGTAATGTGCTGTTTGTCATTAAGCATCTGATGCTTGAATTATCCACAACGAGAAAAGGGCATGGTAGTTATAGTAACTCGACAAACTTTATCCTATTGCAGCTGGGTTTAAGTAGACTGTATTCTAATGGGATAATAACTGCATTTCAGGCAGTCTCACTTGCAGCAGAATCCAAGCGACAGGAAGAAAAGGCGAAGGGAGTGAACCCTGACAATGGGAAAGATAACCCAGATATTGTACCGTTTGAAGACAACGAAGAAGAGGAAGAGGAAGAGGAAGAGGAAGAAAGTGAGGACGAGGATGAAAGCTTTGATCAAGGTTTTGGACCAGCTGCGCTTGGTAGAGGAAGGGGCAGGGGAATTGCATGGCCTCCAATTATGCCTTTTGGACATGGGCCCAAGCCTCCTCCTGGGATGCGAGGCTTCCCTCCAGGCATGATGGGTGATGGGTTTTCTTATGGAGCTATGACACCTGAGGGTTTCCCAATGCCTGATCATTTTGGAATGGGTCCCCGACCTTTTGGTCCATATGGCCCACGATTTTCAAGTGATTTGATGTTTCATGGCCGCCCTCCAGCTGGTGGATTTGGGATGATGATGGGTCCCGGAAGGCCCCCTTTCATGGGCGGAATGGGTCCGGGAGCAACAGGCCCACCCAGAGCTGGCCGAGCAGTTGGAATGCATCCATCATTCATTCCACCCTCATCTCAGCCTTCTCAAAATCCTTATAGGGCTAAAAGAGAACTGCTGGCTCCAGTTAGTGACAGGACTGATAGATTTAGCTCAGATCAAGGTAAGGGTCAGGAAACGATGGGTTCAGTTGGTGGACCAGATGGAGTACATATGCAAATAGGGAAATCTGAACACGATAACCAGTTTGGTGCTGGAAACAGCCTAAAAAATGACGAAAGCGAAAGTGAGGATGAAGCACCAAGAAGATCAAGACATGGGGATGGAAAGAAGAAGAGGCGGGATGTCGATGAAGATGCTGCAACTGGCTCAGAAAAATAGGTCAGTAAATCAAATATAGAAGTCATCTTGTCTTTGCAGCTGTTTGTGACATGCTTCTATTGGGGTAAATACAACTAGTTTTTATGTAGAAACCCATCCAGCAGCCTGTTTTTGCAGATTTAGAAAGAGAAATTCAACTTTTATTCTTACTCTTATGCCACGATCCTGTCAGTATTCGGCCTCGACTGAGAAATTAACAAGAGGTTTATAATATATGTGCTGGTGTATAATTTGTGTAACAATTAAATTTTACAGCATTTTGTTAGATAAATTTTGAGGAACATTGCTGTTGTTCGTTGGCTCAACTTTTCTTTTGTCATGCTGGCACATAGTCCCAACTCAGTGAAGCACGAAAAGTTGGTTGAAGCCTTGAAGGTCGTATCATGATGCATTAAAAGTTGATGAACTTACTTTGTCTATGAATTATTTTTGTTGCTGATATATGGAAAACAAGTTTAGCAGGGTTGTACTTTTCCTTCTCAGCCGTCTTCCATTTAAGTTACCATGTATTTAGAAGGTGAAAATGATGAAAATGGTTCCACAAGCTTGCCATTTACTATTTTGTATGCATGACCTTCAAATTCTAGCTCATCTAACACAATTTTTGCCGTATTTGATGGCTTAAAAGTTATTGTAGACAATAAAATTTGCTAATCAAGACCGTAAAATATGACAACAATTATAGTATTTTATTTCAAATATATGAGCGTTACAGTCTCTATTAATCCTCTGATTCGTTTTTCCGAATGTAAATTTAAGGAAATTGAGCTTGATCTTTGAATTTGGTGAACTTGTTCTTGACTTGTACTTGGATTCAAGGTTCTTCAAACTTGATCATAAATCTTGATGAACTTGATCTTGAATTCAAGGGATTTTGAGCTTCTTCTTGAATCTTGTGGGCTTGATCTTGAGATGTTTCTTAAACTTGAGCGCTTGAGTTCTTGAATTCTTGAACTTGTAGCTTGTAGAGAAATCTGCGGCATTTGATTCACGAGCTCTCTATATCTTCTTGTTAGAATCTTGTTGTCTTTTCTGAATTATGAGAACCACTATTTATAGTTGTAGAATGGAGGATTTGTGACCATGACAAACTTTCTCCGGCCAATCAAATTTAAGTGACGTGGCAGAGGAGTAGTGATGAAGACAAGTTAAATTTAAGTGACATGTTGATATTTGATTGGTCGGAACATGTCAAGCACAAATGTGACATGTTTTTATTGACCTTTGATTTAACTAGGCATGTCATGTCACTTTGACGTGTGACATAATCCTATTGACTTATTCGTTTGACTTGGCATGTCACGTCTTTGACACGTAAAACCAAACTAGGTCTTTAGGATAGGATGACATCTTGAGAAGCAAAGTAAACTCATCATTTGTAGTTCAAATCAATGAAATTGAACTTTAATTAAATTCTTATTTATTCGATTTTAAATAATTAACAATTATATTAATCCACAATATTTATTTCAATTAATAGATCTTGAATTTAATATAAAATGAATCATTTTATAAATTTATAATCAACAAATTTAAATATTTGCAGTTATACTATGTGATTAGACATTTTTTATGGAGTTGTCTCACCATCGGTAAAAAAATGGGGGGGGGGGTGGTTGGAGTTAGGAATTTGAAAGCACAAAATTAAAGCCTTGTTGGAGATTCAACTCTCTAATAAATTGAATTTGGAGGAAGGTATAATTCCCCTCATGGCTCTCCAATAGGAAAACACATCTATTCAATGTTGAATTGTTTCTTTCAGTTAGTTCATTATCAACTTGGAAACGAGATATTAATTAATAATTACATTTGGGGAAGATACATAGAAAGGGAAATTACCCCACCTCAAAGACCAATACTGGGAGTGGTATGTCATCTAAAAAAGAAAAGAGCCACATTTGCACAGGTAAGATCCAAAGTTAGGTGGGATTTTGATTTAAGAAGAAACTACAATAATTGAGAGATTGATAGGGGTTGTCACATGTTATTAACTTTGACAATATTACCTTCATTGGTGACATGGCGTATAGGACCCCGAGAGGCCGCCGTACCCACATTTGGGTTCACGGGGACCACAACCTCCCTATAGACTTGATCCGTCATAGCTTGAGCAACACTTGAAAAGCAGCCCTAAACTCCACATTAGTCACTTGCTCAGCCAAAGGGTCGACCAAACTTGAGGAGCTTGAGGAGGAGCTTCTCGTTCCACATTCTCTCTCGCATTCCTTCTAGTATATGTCCTTCTAGTGGCCATATCATGTAAATAATTGGATAAGGATTAGGAGAGAGAGACATTACAGAGTTAAACTCTATCACACGACTTTAGAGTAATGAGAGAAGTGAAGTTTCCTAAACATCTTATAACCTCTCATTCATAAATGTGGCTTGGTTAACACTCATGAACAAAACTCTACTCGACGTGGCATATGAGACTTTATAGGACCTTTATAAACCCTGTGCTACCCAAAGTATATCCTAGACATGACATGGCGTATAGGACTCCGAGAGGTCCTACACAAGCCACTTAGCATACATCACATAAGACAATAGAAAATCAAGAAATTTTAAAAGATGGTTCATATCATAAGAGTTGACAAAAAGTAGCAGAACTCTAGCATAGTGTCAAAGCCATCTAGTACATCATGAGTGATTGGGACGTAACCCATGCATCATATATAATACGAAAAAGTAAATACAATAAGCAATAAAGTGTTCGATCCTCGGAACACGAGGAATCACCAATCTTCGAATCTACTAATGTGATCACTAGCCACGGGGAGGCGGTATACAAGAGTATGCGTTAGTACAAAGAATGTACCAAGTATGATATCAATACATAGATGATATGAAATCATGCTAAAAGGACTTTTTGTGACATGTAATGACCAAGCTAAATCATGAGATAAAAAGGGTTAGAAAACATAAATAATAAAACATGGTCAATGCAAGCTAACATCTTTAAAACATTCATGAGATATTTCTAGAAGTAACCTTAGTTCATTATTGTGGGAGATTTACTTTTAACCGACATAGAGACCATGTGAGCTACAACATGGAATTCGGTGTCTACCCCACACCAATAAGGGGTGTCCTACTTGCCACGGTAAGACCATGAACTTCTAGCTTACGTGGATCAACTAGCTAATGTCTATCTAAGACAATCATCCTACGGGGGCACATAGGTATAGGATAGGGAGATTGCTACTAGAAACTCGACCTCAAGCTACGGGAGAGCTTCCATCTCAATATCTTCTTGGTGATAAGCGTAAATCCCACATAATAGTAATTATTTTTAACTTTTCTTATCATTAAGAGGCATGGGTAATCACCACTTGCCTTATTATACATGGAAGGCACATCAAGACAATCCAAGCTAGGTTTCATTAGAATAGCTCTTAAATCTTGATTCAAAGTTTAGTTGAGAAAACCTTTCAACTATAAGAATCCTTTATATGAGAAAACACTTTCACAATCATGCTTTCATATGTATGTGAGAAATCCTTTCACAACAACAACATGAGTGCGTTATTCTCAAAGCAACTTAAATCATTTTTCATCAATTTCATAAAGAACATAAATTCATCTTTAATAGCTCAAAAGCTTCTTCATATGATCATAGTCTAGAAATCATGGATTTCAATTGGATTCATGGGAATTCAACTTAGAAACATGCAATTACTTCAATTCATGCATAAAAAGACATAAAACAATCAATTAGATCATAATTGAAAAGAACCAATGAGATTGAGTAAAAACCCTAACTTCCATCCGAGATTCTACTTTGCAAAATTGGATAATTTAGGAACCCTATTGAGGAAAGGACTCCATAAGTGAATACTATCATACCTTGATGCCAAAAGCTTGCAATCAATGGTGAAATTGGAAACTTGACTTGAAACCCTAGCCTTCTTTTTCAAGCTTTTAGAGAGAAATATTTGGGGAAGAACTTTGATCAACTTTTAGAATTTAGAAGAATGAGTTTAGTTGGGGAAATTTGGGGGTAAAAAATTTATATAGGGTCTCTAATAGAAGGTAAAACAACATAGTATTGTGTTAGAATAATTAGGAAAAGACCAAAAAGGCCCTTTAAAATAACAGTCGACCCTCACCAACGGCCTGACCTATGGTTCGTAGGTCCCACCATGGGCCATCCTGGTCAACAGTTAGTGGTTCAGAGACCACCTACTTTGGACCCCCAATGACGGGACCCCACGTACGGTCTGTGGATCCACCTACAGGCCATACACCTCAGCCATGGGTTCCAAGTTTTGACCCTAAAATTTCTGTATGTATCAGACTCACTTACGAGACCTACCTAAGACTCGTGCATAGGACAATAGAACAATTTGGTGAATTGTATGAAAGTACTGAAACTTTGATATAAATAGGAAACTTAAGCTAGCCACCCACGGGCCTACCAACGGACCGTGTGTCAGAACACGGGCCATTGATGGCTCAGTTGGTACTGGCACTAGATCCAGGAAACCTGAAATTTTTCTATCTTTTCAAATTCGAGGTGTTACATTATCTCCCCCTTGGGAACATTTTTCCTCGAATGAGATTCAAGACATTGTAAGGAAACTTAACCTGACAACCCAACATGAATGCAATCACATAAATGCACATATTCGATGAAGAAACATTAACTCCAAGCTAAAACATGTTAAAACATCATTTCATGAGGTTTATATGCAATTATATTCAAATACACATAAACATGAAGAAATTAATCAAGTTAACTCTTTTTTTTAATCAAAATTTAAGCTTTTCATGAACATGCATAAATGAGGAAATCATGGGAATATCTAAGAAATATGACACCAAAAGAGTAAACCATGAGGAACGAAATACCTCAAGCTAGAGTAGGGGCGGAGGGAAAAAGATGAGGATAGCGGGACATCATATCAGCCTCGACCTCCCAAGTAGCACCCTCAACTAATTGATTCCTCCAAAAAACCTTTACGGAAACAACTTCCTTGATTTTCAATTTCTTAACTTGCCGGTCTAGAATCTCAACCATAACTTCTTCATAAGAAAAATTCTCCTTAACGCCCAAACCTTCTAAGAGAACTGTGAATGTTGGATCTCCAACACATTTCTTCAACAAGAAGACATGGAAAACATGATGCACCGATGCCAAATCAGTAGGCAAATTGAGTTCATAAGCAACTTTTCCAATACGACTCAAAATCTGATATGGGTCTACGTAACGGGGGCTAAGCTTCCCTTTCTTCCCAAACTCATCACACCCTTCATGGGTGAGATTTTCAAGTAGACTCAATCATCTTTATCAAACTCAAGATCTCTCCTTCTAATATCATCATAGGACTTTTGTCGGCTTTGAGCCGTTTTTAACCTTTCTCTAATGAGCCGAACTTTATCCATAGCCTCATGTACAAATTTGGGACCTATCAAGGCAACTTCACCCACTTCAAACCAACCTATAGGAGATCTACACCTCCTACCATATATAGCCTCAAATAGAGCTATACCAATGCTTGAGTGATAACTATTATTATACGCAAATTCAATCAAAGGCAAGTGATCATCCCAATTATGCTTGAAGTCAATTACACATGCTCTTAACATGTCCTCCAAAGTTTGGACTGTACGCTCCGATTGCCTATCAGTTTGCGGATGAAAGGCCGTACTAAGCTTCACACGTGTACCAAGACCCTTTTGAAATGATTTCCAAAATTGAAAAGTGAATTGTTCACCACGGTCATAGATAATGGATAAGGAAACTCCATGCAACCTAACCCTTTCTCTCAAGTACAACTTACCATATTCCTCCGTCGAATAAGAGACCTTGACAGGAATGAAATGAGTTAATTTTGTCATTCGATCTAAAATAACCCAAAATCGAGTCATGTTGTCACCGGGTACGAGGTAACCCAACAATGAAGTCCATATTCACATCTTCTCACTTCCAAGTAGGAATGATAATTTATTGAGATAAACCTCCCGAATTTTGATCCTCAAGTTTAATTTGTTGACAATTAGGATACTTAGCCACAAATTCTGTAATATCCTTCTTCATCCCATTTCACCAATAGACCTCCCGCGAGTCACGATACATCTTGGCAGCTCCCAGGTGAATGTAATATTGAGGTTCTGATAAGATTTTCCCTCTCAAGTCCTCAACATTAGAAACACACAAACGACCTTGATATCTAAGAACACCATCTTCCTCTTGGGAGAAAGCCTCTACGGATTTTTTAATCACCGCTTCTTTCAATCAACCAAAGTCGGATCAAGACCATGCTTGACTTTCACATTAGCCATAAAAGATGAATCTGAACCATTGTGAACCACAACACCACCTTTGGTAGAGTCAACTAACCTAACACCCAATTAGGCCAATCTATGAACATCTCGAACCAACTCTTTTTTACCATCCTCAATATGAGCAACACTACCCATCGATAACCTACTAAAAACATCCTCCACCACATTTGCTTTACCGGGGTGATAGAGAACACTCATGTCATAATCCTTTAATAACTCAAGCCACCTCCTTTGGAGAAGATTTAGACCTTTCTATTTTAAAAAATATTGCAAACTTTTGTGGTTAGTAAAAACATCTACTTGAACGCCTTATAAGTAATGCCTCCAAATCTTTAGAGCAAACACAACCTCCGCTAGTTCAAGATCATGGGTAGGATAATTCTTTTCATGAATCTTAAGTTGCCTTGAGGCATGTGCAATGACTTTCCCATTTTGCATAAGGACACATCCCAACCTAATTCTTGAGGCATCACAATAAACAAAAATCCATCAGTTGCTTCCGGTAGAGTTAATACAGGAGCAGAAGTAAGTCTATCTTTCAATTCTTTGAAACATTTTTCACACGCTTCAGACCATATGAACTTAACCTTCTTTTGGGTCAATGCCGTCGATGGAGAGGCAATCAAAGAAAACCCCTCAACAAACATTCTATAGTAACCAGCCAAACCCAAGAAACTTCGAATATCTAAAGGGGTTATGGGTCTAGGCCAACTCTTGATCGCATCCGTATTCTTAGGATCTACCTCAAGACCTTTACGAGAAACAATATGACTAAGAAAAGCCATGGACCTTGGCCATAATTTCATTTGCTAAACTTTACAAAGAGATGTTGGTCCTTGAGGACTTGCAACACAATCCTCAAATGATCTGTATGCTCATATTCGCTCCTCCAATAGATCAATATATCATCAATGAACACAATCACTAACCTATCAAGGTATTGTCTAAACACTCTATACATCAAACCCATAAATGTGGCCAAAGCATTAGTCAAACCAAAATACATCACCAAAAACTCATAATGAGCATACCGAGTTTGAAAAACCGTCTTCAGAATTTCATCTTCTTTCACCCTCAATCGACGATAACCTGACTGGAGGTCGATCTTAGAGAAGTAATTTACTCCTTGAAGTTGACCAAACAAATCATATACCCTTGGAAGAGGGTATTTGTTTTTCACAATAACCTTGTTCAACTCCCGATAGTCAATACACATTCAGAGGGAACCATCTTTCTTCCTAACAAACAAAAATGGAGCACCCCATGGAGAGATACTCGGTTGGATGAAACCCTTATCCAAAAAATCTTTCAATTGCTCCTTTAACTCCTTAAGTTTTGTCGGGGCTATACGATAAGGAGAAAGAAAGATATGTTGCGTATCTGGGAGAAGCTCAATACCAAAGACTATTTCCCTCTCAGGAGGAACACCTAGTAGATCATCGGGAAACACTTCCATAAATTCATTAACAACGGTGATCGACTCAAAGATAAGGGTTTCAGAATCCATATCCCTAACTCGAGTAAGATGGTATATGCAACCCTTAGAAATCATCTTTCTAGCTTTAAGACAAGAAACAAACTGGCTCTTAGGCATATAATTTTCCCCTTTCCATTCTAGGATGGGTTTATTTAGAAACTGAAACTTGACTACTTGGGTTCTATAATCAATAGAAGCATAACATGAATGCAACCAATCCCTACCAAGGATAACATCAAAATCTAATATGTCAAGGTCTAGAAAATCTACATGAGTGACTTTATGGGATAAGGAGACATGACACTTTCTATAGACCCTCTTAGTCACAATAGAATCACAAACATGAGTAGAGAGAGAAAAAGGTTATAACAACACATCCGGAAGAATATCAAACCTCATAGCCACATTTGGAGTCAGAAAAGATAAGGTAGCACCGGGGTCAAGTAACGCATAAACATAAAGTTGGAAGACTTTAAGCATACCGGTAACCACATCGGAAGAACCCTTTTGCTCATGCCGAGTTTGAAGTGCATATAATCAATTTTTCTTTGGAGCACTTGAACCCGAACTACTAGGCAGAGCTTTCCTACCTTCTCTTCCCTTAGCCGTAAGCAATGGATAATCCCTTATTTTATCAGCACTCTTACCACAACCGAAGCAACCGTCCATGCCGGCTAAGCATTTACCCTCATGATTCCTTCCACACCTAGCACAAGTAGACAATGAAAATCCACCACCATTCCCTCATTGAGGTTTAGGGTTATACACCCTATCTTTGTTAAACTTAGGAGGAGCATTAGAGGAACCTTGACCAAAAAATATTTGTCAGAATTTAGAACGACCATGTCCATCGCACCTTGAATGTGAGAAGTTACCATCACCGGTCCTTGCCTTCTTTGTCTCCCTAGATCTTCCATAGGTCGTGTGCGATGGGTTCAGAGCTTGTGTGATCGACTTCGAGGTAGACTTCACTTGATTTTCTTGATTGGGCTTTTAGATAATGTATAGTATAGATTGCATGGGATTTAGAATTGTATTTGCCTGGTATTAGTTCCTTTTCTGTTCATTTTATCTTTTCTTTATTCCATTGGAGCTTTGGGCCTTTCGTGGGAGTCGAGATCCTTAGTTTAGGCTTGTAGCCTCTCTTGTGGTATAGATTAACATGTTTATCCTTATTAGGTTTGATAATTATGGATTTGGGCTAAGTTTGAGCATTAAATGCCTTAGACTGTGTTTTATCACCCTTGTAGTGGTGAATTGATCCCTCTAGGGCTTGTATTGACTTGTTCATCTTGTCTTGGTGCTTAAACTTTGGTGGATCATCATAGTTGTAAGTTGGCACTAGTTGTGCTCAGTCATGGCCTAGAGTTGTATGATTAGGGTAAGGCGTCGTCCCTTGAGTTTTTCTCCCCTTTTGATTGATTCAGAAGATTTCCTTAGTCCCTTTGCTTGTTGTTTAACGGTAGGATTGCTATGATCCTTTGATCTTTGACTATACCCCAGGCCGTGTTTGAGGACCATGTGGATCCCAGGTTAGTACTCTCCTCCTTGGTAGTGTGGTTTGATTGGACTTATTTTTATTTGATTGCTAATGCCTTGTTTGAATACTGGTGATGGCATGCATTGCCTTGGTAGTTCATTCTCACGTGTTTTGTGATATGATCCCGGTTCATGCATTGGTTCATCATTAACATTCATGGAGAAATATTGTTTTCACTCGGCTTTTATTCTTAACTAGCTTTAATGCGAGTCGTACCACCTGGATCACTAGATTTACTAATTTTGAGATTTTGAGGTGTCGTTGACGTGCTCCTTTTCTATATGGGACATTGGAGGCATCTGGTATGTGCTCCATTTTTACTTGACTAGCCAACGTGTTGATAACACACAAATTACCCTTACAACAAGTTTGAAGATTAAGCGGTATTCGTCAATAATAATACCCAACTAACACTATGTTTGGATCATTGTTATCTGTTGTTTTGTATTGTATTGTTACCATATATACAATATTTGTTTTGATTGTTACTTAAAATATATTGTATTGTATTGTTAACTTTCGTTGTTCTGTAACAATCAAAACTCTCATTTTATGGAACAATCGATTTGGTGTGTTCCTATTGTTACTTAATTTATTTTTCCAATCATATCCTTATTTAATATTTCATAATAGTATTTTACCATTTACCCTATATTATTTAATCTTAGTCAAACCTCCTGCCCAATAACTACTACGTTGCTTTGTTCCTACTAGGTTTGGTTCTTTGTCCTTCCTTTTTTTATGCATACATTCTTCCATTTTTCATACTTTTGTTTCTTTTAACATATTGCTTTATATGTTATTTTTGTGTGTGCAGTTTCTACATTATACAAATACCAAAGTGTAAATTAAAATTTATAGTTAACAACTTAGAGTTAACAATTGGTGAACGAATAAATATATTAATTGGTTAGTTCATACAAAGCAATATCTTCTTACCTTTTCATCATTTTTTAATTTTTTAAATTAATGTGCTACGTGATAATATTTTAGAATTGAATATTTAAAATTTTGATTTTATCAACTTTTAATCAAATCAATCTAGATAAAACGCGATAATAATGTTTGATAGTATAATTATAATTGATGATAAATTTTTATGTTATTTTCATATGACATAAAAAATTATGTATGATAGTATTGTTATTTTATTAGTAATTATTGATAAATTTAGTATTTAGAATAATTAAGGATATTTTAGTAAATTTATAAATTACAATACATTATGATATAGTCAAACTAAACAATAAAAATGTTATTAAACAACAACAAACAATACAATCCAATCAAGCATTGGATCTACCATATTACAGTATAACACAATACAACACAATACAATACAATACAATACAATACAATACAATACAATACAATACAATACAATACATTATGAAACAATGGATAATAATGATCCAAACAAAGTGTAAGAGTCGGGGTTGATAGGGAACAATTATTTGGAAATAAAAAAGACAAAGGATGAATAGCTATGAGTTCGAACCTAAACACATAATTTACAAAACTATCAAATTAAGAACGATTTTCAAACTAAACAAAGGATTTGAGCAAAGACAATATCAAGCAAGGGATAATAGGGATTTTGTTAAATCAACTCAATACTCATTCAACGATCCATTTCCATCTCAACACATGCAACTCAATCAAAGGTAGGCTAGATCATCATTAATTAACACTTATCTCCTGTTGGTCTCAAAGTGATTTCTCACAAAATCTCCTTTCGGTTCAATCGTATTCAACAACAATACAATTCAATACCTTAATCTAAACCCCTATTTTTAGCAACTTTATCATTTAACAAAGCAAACCAAAATTATCTCCTTCCGGTCTCAAAATTAGGAATCAAAGCCAAAAGTGAATATTAACATAATTCTCCACTTCACGGAATCTCTTTCAAGCAACCCAGAAAAATTGGAAGGTAGATTCAAGCGTTGAATCTCAAATCATAGATCAAAGCATGACAATTAGATTAAACTCTATTCATGAATGCATGGAATCAGATGCAAAAACATTAGAATGAGCAATCAATACCCACATGAATTGTTTATTTCAAGAACAATACCCCAATCTCAATTACACAATTACACCTACAATTCTAGCAATTGAAAACAAGGAAATGAAGAAGGGAATAAGACATTTTAATAATTAGATCACAATCTTCAATTTCACAACTAAATTGTAAGGCAATTTGCCTTCAAATCTTTACCGAAATTGAAATCAACAAGTTTTCTCTCTAAGTCTAAGCTAAGAAGATTAATTCCTATCTAGGATTTTTGCATACAATGGATGATAGATGAACAATGATTACTGATGAGTGCAAAAAGGGTTTTTGGGATCAATTTGATGTAATTCCCAATCTGCTCGGTGCCTAGTGTTTAGCTTTCGTGGCCGCGACAACTAACTCACGTAGTCAAAATAAGTAGTGTTGTTGGGTCACGCGATGGAGACCTCTGACCATGTGATTGCGAGATTTGAATTGCTTGTGCAATGCATTCACAACCTTTGCATCACGTGATCACGATCAACAAACTTTTGCCAGTTCCAATTTCTTCCAATTGGCCTCTTCCTACTTCAATTTCACTGAATTTCCTAAAATATCTTCTAAATTAATTCTCCATTTCATTTTCCTGGAATTATGAAGAAAACAACATTAAAAGACCAAATTCTAAACTAAAGCTGCCAAAATAACCTTGAAAAGATCCTCAAATGTTTGGAAATCCACCACTCATCAACACCCCAACTTAAAAAAGGGTTGTACAGAATCCCTCGAGGAAATTGAGGGTTTTTTTCTCTCTACATGAGAGTACTTTTCTTCATATAGTGGGGGCTGCATATATGCATTACATCCATGTATGAAGATAACTACCCATGGTTTCCATAAAATTATCCACGTTTATCAATTTTTCATTCACAAAAAATAGTAAACTGCCAAGTTTAATCTTTTTGGCTTAAGATCAACTATGTTTTCTTTGCTGATCCATAATTCTCATACAAACCTAAATCACCCAAAGTTCATATTAACAGATTGTCAACTTAATTGGATATTGCTCTTAGGATGACCGATGAGATTACAGATCGACTTCATAAGTTCATTCTTATAGAGGAGGAAAAGGACTCAATTGAGATTGATGTTCAAGATATTATGTCGAACATGGAACACTGTGAAGTAAGTCTACTCAGAAAGGTGATTGCGGACAAACAGGTTAGTGTGTTAGGGGTGAAAAATACAATGACAATGGTTTGGTGAGGTCCTGTTGGTCTGAAAGTCTTACTGGTAGGGTAGAATCTTTTTTCAGTTTGCTTTTCGATACAAAGACGATATGAATAAGGTATTGTATGGAACACCATGTGTCTATGATAAATATTTGATGAACATCCATCAATGGCAACCAGAACTCCATACTAACTCTCACATATTTAATATATGTGAGATTTGGCTCCAAGTATTGGAACATACCACTACATTGGATATCGTACGAAGTAGTTAGTAAGATTGGACATGCTCTCGGGGGCATGTATAATGTCGCTATACCTGAAAATGGGAGAAAGAATGGTCGACACATACATCTAAAGGTCTTAATGAGTATCAACAAACCCCTACCTCGTGGAAAATTGATAAAGATGGGGTCGGAGGAAAAATGAGTAGAATTTCGATATGAAAATCTGCCATATGTTTGCTACTATTGTAGGATTCTAGAACATACAGAAAAGTCATGTATTCTCCGTGAGGAAGATGTACGAAACTGTAATGTTAATAGAGTTCAATTTGGCATATGGATGAGGGCTGAAAGTCACAGGCTTGTAGGCAACAATCCAAGACGACAAGGTAATCAGAAGGTGCACTCCCATGGCCTCACAAATGGTAAAGGTAAGCAGATTGTGGATTGTGTCGAAGGTACTGGATCAAATGAGTTACCAATGAATAAAAATGGAGGGGACACAAAGAGGGATAATGGGAACAATGACAATCCGTCGTCCTTCGCACCACACCATTTCTTTGATAAAATACAGAAAGGACCTCTCACAGAGGGAGATAACTCTGCTGAGCAGAAAACTAATGACACGGTTCAGGAGACTGCTCGTGTAACTGGTTATGATTTGAAAAATGACGATGGTAACAAACCTTTATGGACTGAACATCAGGAGGAAAGATAGACACTACTGCAAACTACGCTGAATCAGAATGAGAATAACATGTGTATTGACAAGCATATGCCAAAGAATGGATTGTCGCCTGAAAAATTGCAGCAACATGTTTAATTGGAAGAACCTATTTTTGTCGATACAATAGGAGGCAGAGAAGCACACGTATATTACTGGTTAGCGAAGATGGACTTGGGAGATACTTTTGATCATGATGATATTGAGAGATGGTTTAATAAACAAAAAGAGGGCAGCATCTCGACTAACAAATCCATATGTTACTAACCAGATGATGCAAAAGAAGGCCGTAAAATTGGACGTTAAAGCTCAGCAGGTATACTCTACTTCACAAAAAATATGTAAGGATACATCTTCCGTAATAGTGACAACCAAAGTAGCTAATGATCCTAGACTGAAAAATGTAATGGCTAAATAGAATGTTACTGATAGAATAGATGAAAGTAGGAAAAATTTGAAACGTATGGCTAGAGATAAAAAATTTGAAGCTGGTAACAAGGAGTTTGAAAGAATTGATCTAGAAGATAATTTGATTGATGTTCTGGTTATTGATATACACAATCAAAATTTTAGGGGTAAACGCAAAGGTGCTGATAATCAGAACGACAACAAAAGGATAAAGAAATAAAAAGATGCGGTGGATCGGGAAGCCAGCCCTAAATGACTTTCTTCTTCAAAATGAAGACCTTGGTGTGGAATTGTCGAGGCCTTGGGGGGTCCTTGACAGTTCCTTTTTGAAGGAGACAATGCGTCTCCACTCCCCGAGTATGGTCTTTCTAAGTGAAACAAAGAATCGAGAAACAATGGTAGTGAGAATTCAACGACAACTAAATATGGTGCACACTATAACATTCATGATCTGGTAGATGACTATAAATATTAGTATATCTTTATTTATTTGAGTACTAATAAAGCTATTCGTAGAACTCAATTGCAAGAACTTTTGTATAAATCAAATATGTGGGGTTCACTATGGGTAATCGCAGGAGATTTTAATGATATTATAGATAACTCTGAAAAATCGAGAGGAAGAATAAGAGAGATCTCTTCTTTTCAGGATTTTAAAAGCTTTTTGTGGGATATAGGAGCTATAGATTTAGGGTTCAACGGAAAACCGTGGACTTAATGGTGCTTTAGAAAAAATGATGGCATAATACAAGAGAGTTTGGATAGAATCATAAGCTCACCGGGTTGGAGATTAGAGTTCAACCTCGCAAATATAATTAACATAGAAATAGAGGCTTCTGATCGTAGTGCTTTGTTAATGAACACGGAACCTACTTTTAGGAAAAAAAAGAGGAGATTCTATTTTGATAAGCGTTGGAGTGAAAAGGAATAGGTGAACATGACTATAACTAGATCATGGAATAACTCTGTTGGAGGGTCTAAACAATCCAAACTAACCTTTAAACTAAAGAATTGTCGAATCTCTTTTTATTAGCTTGGCTTCGAGGGGGTAAGGAAAACTCTAAGAAAAAAATTTCAAGGGATTAAAAGTCGAATTGATGATCTGAAGAACGATCCTAGGAATTTTGATCTTAATAAATTAAGGTTGCTTCGTAAGGAATTTGGACATGCGTTTGAGGATGAAGAAGCCTACTAGAAACAAAAATCTAGAACTTTATGGCTTCAAGAAGGCAATAAAAACACTTCTTTTTTTCATATGAAAACGATTCAGAGGCATAAGTGTAACAATATTAAAGGGCTTACTTTGGATGATGGACATTGGATTTCCGATCATAGTGATATTGTAATAGAAGTAGAAAGGTTTTGTAAAAAAATATTCAATACTTCTCGACCTACAAACTTTGATCACGTTCTTCATCTAGTTCCTAACTTAGTAGATAATTCTTTTAATGATATGCTTACTAGAGAAGTAACAAACGAGGAAGTCAAACAAGCTATTTTTGATATGCATCCGTTAAAAGCTCCAGGAGTAGACGGTATGACACCCTTTTTCTTTCAAAAGTATTGGAATATTGTCTCTGGTGCTGTTTGTGAAGCTGTAATTTTTTTTTTAAATTTAGGATATTTGCTACCTTGTTGGAACCAGACTTTTATAACTTTGATCCCTAAAGGGAAAAATCCTAGTGATGCTAGTCAATTTCGACCGATAAGTTTATGCTCTACAATGTACAAAATTATTGCTAAAATTATTGTCAAGAGACTTAAATGTTACATGCCCAATATTATTTCTCCAAATCAAGCTGCTTTTATTGGAAAACGACAAATAGTTGATAATGTTGTTCTAGCTCAGGAGTTCATTCATCTTCTTAAAAATAAAAGATGTGGAAAACAAAAATATATGGCCATTAAGCTAGATATGGCTAAATCTTAGGATCAAGTTGAGTGGGTTTATATTCAAAAACTACTTCTTAAAATGGGTTTTCATGAGACTTTTATTAACTGGATTATGCAATGTGTCACTACCCCAACGTATAAATTTAATATTAATGGGGACATAGCGGGAGAAGTGAAACCTTCTAGAGGATTAAGACAAGGAGATCCACTTTCTCCATATCTCTTCCTGCTATGTGCGGAAGGTCTTTCCAGACTCTTAAATCAAGCGGAATTATGTGGGGATATACAAGGTTTAAGCTTAAGTAGAGGGGGGCCTATGATTAATCATTTATTTTTTTGCTGATGACTCCTTTATCTTTTGTAATGCTAATATTCAGAAAGCTCAATTTTTTTTTGAAATATTAAAAATATATGAAAAGTGCTCGGGACAAAAGGTGAACTTCACTAAATCTGCTATTTTCTTCAATAAAAATTGTTCTGATATTGAAAAAGATAGTATTAGTTAAGTGTTCGGACAACTACAAAGGAATAACTTAGGATTATATTTGGGGCTGCCTGCGGTAGTTGGAAGATCAAAGAAAAAAATGCTAGAGTTTATTAAAGATAGAGTGAAATCCAAAATAAAAGGATGGAAAAATAACTTCTTAAGTCCGACAGGAAAAGAAGTGATCCTTAAATCTGTTTTATCTGCTATTACATCCTATGCGTTATCCTGTTTTCAATTTCTGGATTCCTTAAGTAAAGAGATTACGACTATCTTATCTAATTTCTGGTGGGGGCATGATAAGGATAAAATGAAGATGCATTTTGAAAAATGGGAGACCCTTTGTTCAGTAAAGTCTAAAGGGGGCATAGGTTTTAGAGAGTTAAAGTCATTTAATCAAGCATTGCTGGCAAAGCTTGCTTGGAGAATTTTGACCCAAGAAGATTCATTACTGTTTAGAATCCTGAAGAATAAATATTTTCCGCATACTTCTTTCCTTAAAGCCTCTTGTTTGTCTACTAGTTCTTGGATATGGAAAAGCATTACTTGGGGTAGAGATCTTTTACAAAAGGGCATTAGATGGAGGGTAGGCTGTGGAGAAAGTATTAAAGTATGGACAGACCCGTGGATTCCTAACTCTAGTGGATTCAAACCTAGTCCGATTCATGCTCCAGTAGATGTCGAGTTGAGAGTGAATGATCTTATATAGGAAAGTACCCATACATGGAAACTAGATGAGCTTCAGAATTGTTTTTACCCAAATGACGTCCATACAATAGTCTCTATACCTATCTCAACAACAAGTTCATCAAATAAGATTATTTGGCACCATACCAAGTCTGGAAAGTATGAGGTTAAATCAGGATACCACTTAGCTAGGGAAATGTTTTATAACGACCCGAGAGCACCCCCTAGTCATTACAGGCGTATTCGACCTCTCGAAGATCTTATACAAGCCCTTAGCATTCGTCATAGCATTATCATAGAAAAATAGCAGAAAATTTAAAACTTTTCATAATATAACACAAGACTTAAAAGTCACCTCATTTAAACCTTTAATACAAAATCGGAATACTACGTCTCAAGGTAGCCATCTTAAAACACGACTACAACACAAGAGGGACACTGCCCTTACAATACAAAAACAACTACTATCTAGTACAATGAACTTAAGGAAACTATTTAACATAAAGGTCCTTGAATCTTTAAGGACACACTCGAACTTGGGAATAGTAAACCAAGTTCATCACTTCTAGGAAAGTCCTTTAGCCACCACCACCTACACTTGGTGTAAAAAGATGAAGAAGAATGGTGTTAGTACAAAAATGCACAATGTATGATAACCGTGCAAAAAAACATGCTTTTAAAAGGGACATTTAATTGGAAACCATGCATCATGCCTTTTTAGAGAAACTTCATGAACCTTTAACACATTAGGCACAATATAAACCACATACACCATCATACACATGGAAACCATTCATAATAGCACATGGAGCTACTTATAACATTTTAGGCACATTCAATGCATACAATACATCACCTTCCTCTTTACCTTAACTTCTTTCCTCAAGCAACCCTTAGGGAATACTTGGTGCAATGTATCACCTTAAGGTTACCAAGGGTGAACTTACATATAGCCTTCATCAATCCAACCACAAATATTCATAGAGTCATAAGCACACCATAAGACATAGCCTTCACATAGGAACCATCACCTAAGACAACCCCCAAGTCACACTAGTGCAATGTGCAGGTAGCATCCCATAATACTACTCAAACCAAGTGTTCCTAGGAAGCCACCATAGACTAGGCACATCATATTCAACAAGTCATAACATATATATTTAACATTAGACATAAGACCAACATACTTCATAACATCATATAAGGACTCAATCATTTACTACATCATGAGTCATAACCCATTTAGTTCATATCATAGTTAAACCACCTTCACAACCCCTTCACAAGCTTACTTGTGCAATGTACACATGGAGTCCCATACCCCCACATATACTAAGCAAACCCATTAAAAAGTCATAAGTGTAATTCAGATGCATAATCATATGTCATGTCTTGACATAAGTAAAGTCAACCTTAACATGCTTTCATATTAACATACATAGACCATAGTCTTCATTAAATAAAGAGCCTAATCATAACCTTCCTTAGAGTCCACTTGTGCAATGCATAAGTAGGGTCCGTAGTCCTACCTACACTAAGTAACTCTTCAAGAAATCATGACTAGAGTTCATATTATTATCTTACTTCATTTCTTAACTTTTGGGAGACATTGCCATAACCGACAGAGACCATGTGAGCTACATGGAATCCGGTGTTCTACTCCCACACCGAAAAGAGATGGTACTACTTGCCAAAGTAGGACCTACATACATATTAGCTATCTAGTGGATCCACTAAGCTAAGACCTACGGGGGCACGTAGTTATGAAACAAGGAGATTGCTACTAGAAAACCTTGACTTGCTAGGCGTGGAGGTTTCCATCTCATGAGACAACATCTATGTTGGGAACCCGGACTTGCTAAACGTGAAGGTTCTCTTGTGGGAAGCCGGACTTGCTAAACGTGAAGCCCCCACTC
>JAJOOO010080286.1:0-53024 GCA_029582685.1 Solanum piurae
TCAATAACAATTAGATATGACAACACAATGGTCCTATCATGGAACCCATACCCAAACTTTTAGTGTGTCGGAACGTGACACCCGATCCCAATTAGTGTGTCGGAACATCACACCCGATCCAATGTATGTGTCAAAATGTGACACCTGATCCCATTTAATGTGTCAGAACGTGACACGTGATTCAATGTATGTATCAAAACGTGACACCTTATCCAATCAACATAACCATAATCACAATCACACTCATAATGTATATTCTCATAATCATACAATCAAGTGTTGATTCATGGCATACAATGGTTCATTCATACTCATTTACATTAGGTTTCATCAATAGTGTTTCATTCACATACATACATGCATTACAATGAAGCAATTAATAATATACACCACACAAACATGAACTCAAACCATCACCTACCTCGAAACTAAGCTTGAATACCCCTAAGGCACTTGAATCCTCCCTTTCTCGATTCTTTCTGCTTGTTCGTGGCCTAGAAACAACAATTTAATGAAAGGATCAATAAATGAGTCCTAATTACCCTGAAATCAACATTATCAACCCTAGGCCAAACCCATGATCCCAACACCCAACTTAGGGTTTTTTCCACCATTAATTTAGATCAAAACCTTCCCCCAAGGATAATTACCCGAGAATCTACGTTCTACGGATCAAAAAATGGATTAGGGGAGTAAAAACCTTACCTTTAGTGCTTGAAGAAGTGGAAAACCATCAAGAAATAATCTTGGGTCGTCTCTTAGCTCTCAACAATGAAACTTGCAGAAAAATAATGTTTTTTGGGATTTAGTCCTGACTTAATTCGCGACTGGGTCTCTACGATGGACCTCATCCCGCCACAGCGGCCCTGCCTTGGCGGGATTAATCACCCCCGGCAGCTTGCACGGAGACAGAACCTCAAAATTTGAGTTTCAAACCCCCATTTCATAGCACACCCTCAATCATTGACGTTAAAAAACTACCTGTTTAAACTAAGATCAATTTTGGGAGTTCTACTTGCCCTAATTCGATTTCAAAAATCTGTATGGGCTCCATAACATCTTGGATATCCACTCATGTATTCAAATTCATTATTCATTACCAGATTTCTCTAGACCTCAAGTGACTCAGATTTCGTCCAAATCTAGACTAGGCAAGGAATTGCCAAGTCACTACTCAAAAGTTTTCTGGCCCAATTTCTTTCCCCATTGGCTTTTCCATAACGATGGGAACAAGTCATTACAATAGATACCAATTTTCCCACCACTCATTCCCAAGTGATCAAACTAGGAAAAACTTGCTAAAGTAGAGGTAGTGTAGCACATGAATTGTCGAATAACTGGGGATACTTATCTCGCATGTACTTTACCTTATGGTCTGCACACTTTTTCCATGAACTCTAGACTACTAAAAGCTTAGCTTGGATGTTTCTCACCTTATCCTGAGCATCTTTCACCAAATCAACCCCCAAAGGCTTCACACCTCCAGCCTCAAACCAACCAATTTAATACCTACACATCCTCTCGTACAATAACTCAAATAAGGTCATATCAATACTCGAGTGACAAATATTATTGTATGTAAACTTAACTAACAACAAAAGATATTCCCAATAACCACCAAAGTTGATCGTGCACACGTCTGCAACATGTTGTCAATGACCTTGACACAATCATCAGAACGAATCCTTTCTCACATAACCATGATAAAATCCTAAATCAATACTCGCTACAATTAGAAGTGACCCTGAACCAATCAACAAAACTCATAATACCTAGATAATCATAGTTATTATCAATATCTCCATCTCACAACATAAATTTCCATGAGCTTAAGTTATAAAAAAATTGATCTTTAGACATGAGATACTCATCGAGGGATATGTCTAAGCATACAAACCCTCTAACAACACTATCGAAATGCTGGATTAGTAAATGTGATGGTAGATTACCCTTAAGAACAGTAGAATTGGACCCAATGATCCCCGCATTAAACAACACATAATTGATACATGATCGATGACTAGATAAATATTAAGATTGTCGAACAACCATAATTACGCATGGTAGCTCTTCTTTAAATTCTCATAAGCAAGGTGATACATGTAGAACCACTCGAATACTTTAACAACTTCCAAGACAACACCAAATATGTCATCTGAATTAACCAAGTCTTCCCAATCATCCCACTCAACAAAGAGAACATTGCAGGATCAATACACATGATCCACCACTAGGGATCCACCCACAAAAGTAAAAATACACGTGAGCATAGCTGGTGCATCATACTCACAACCATGTGCAAATTGAAATAGATGGTCACATAAGAATTTATCGAATAACACTAAAGGTTTTCCTCCGAAGAGTCGATACCAACCATTTCCATTCAGTTGACTACACATACTCTTCACATCACTCCACTGAACACCAAACTCTCAATACTAACAGCCATCATAAACACTCCTACCATTTACCTTACTCTAAATCAACACTTTTAAATGAAAACCTTTCTTAGGTACTTTAACAATCAAAAGTAATAAAATTTACGACTTAAACCATGTGTAAGTCCTTTCACATGCTCAATACCTGATACAATTGATCATTTATCACCTTGAAAATTCATACCTTGGCAAAATATATCATCACGACTGTAGACTTACAATGAAAATTTTGAATTGTAAACTCAACTGTATAACATAATCCCCTTATCTATCAACATTAGCTTGTACTCTGAATATTTTTATGAATTCATGGATCTTCGCTTATCATTGATCGCATCTCCATCGATCTTACAATATCTTTCGCTAAAACTTCAATCTTACTCATTACAAAACTCAAAAACAAAAACAAAGAACGTATCATCACACTTGACACCATAAAGGTAATGCCTCCAGACGTTAAGAGCAAACACTACCGTTGCCAACTCCAAATCATGTGTCGGGTAATTTTGTTCATGCACCTTCAACTATTGTGATGCATAAGTTATGACATTCTTAACATGCATCAACAAAGCACCCAAACTCGTATGTGAAGCATCACAATAAACAATGAAATCTTTACCTTCCATTGGTAGTGCCAAAATAGGTATTGTGGTTAAAAGAGTCTTGAGCTCTTGAAAGCTCTCCTTCCATTTTTCAGTCCATTCGAAGGTAGCTCCTTAGCCTTTGAAATCAAATTAATTTTCTTCTCTCGCCTCTCACTAAAGGCTTTACTACATCCCACTATTTGTTTTCTTCATTATGACTCTAGCTCATTTAAATTCGATTCAAGTGGTGTCCCACCATCTCTTAAAATTGTCCATACAACCACTTTACTTACCAATTATTAGAAAATCACAACCTTAGATACTCGCAAGCCGTAATTACTATACAAAATTTGCTTAACCAACAATCTTATTATATTGTTTCATCCCATCACGAACTCTTATTACCATTATGCTCAGTTGGCCTTGGCTATCACTACGAAGTCATCCTTTTCATTGACATGACACCTCAAACTCAGGTATACCTATCAAATTCAAAGTACTAACTCAATTTTATACACACTTTCTTACAAGAATCTTCAATTACCTTCACCCATGGGACTTTCTTTATCCATAATCTTGTCATTCTGATATCAATCCACTCCTTTATGGCTTAAGATAAAATCATCAGTCCTCATACTACCATCTTTCTTCTTAACAAACAAGACAAGAGCACCCCACGGGGAGGCACTAGGATGGATGGAACGTTTATCAAGAAGCTCCTAGATTTGAGCTTTAAGCTCTCTCAATTATGTCGGAGTCATGCGATAAGGAGGAATGGAGATGGGGTGAGTTCCAGGTTCCAAGTCAATGAAGAAATTTATATCTATATCCAGAGGCATACCAGGAAAATCGGTAGGAAATGCTTCCTTGAATTTAAACACTACAGGAATAGACTCAATAGAGGGAGACTTAACCTCAACATCCCGAATATGATCCAAATACGCTAAACACCCCTTCCCCACCAGTTTCCTAGCCCGCATGAAAGATATGACCTTAGCTAGCTTAGACTTATACACCCCTTCCCACTCTAACCTTTCCCTACCTAGGATCTCAAGAGTTACTAACTTAGCATCCCAATTAAGCATAACATAATAGGGAGACAATCAAGTCATGCATAAGATTATATCAAAGTCAGTCATATCCACAATAACCAAATCAGCCCAAGTCTGAAAACCCATAAACATAACAGGACAAGCCTGATATACATTGGTGACTATGACTGACTCTCCAACTGGGGTAGAAATATGGATGGGGGCATCAAGTACATCACAAACTGCATTAAATCCCAAGGAAAACTGAACTGACACATATGAAAAAGTAGAAACTGGATAAAACAACACATTAGCCATCCGGTCATAGACAAGAATAGTACATGTGATCACTACACCAGATGTCTCAACCTCAGTCTTGCTCGAAAGGCATAAAATGAGCCTTGTCATCTTAACGAACAATCTCCTTGCTTGGCTGCATTGCCCCTCTACCTGCATTACCATTTCCCCGACCTCTACGGCCTCGATGATTCCCTCCTCGCCCACCTTGTGGACGTCCTCTACCATTATTATCATTGCCCGCGGGTACCACTAGTGGACAATCTCTCCTCATATGTCCAAGATCTCCACCATTGTAACACACTTAATAACTTAACCAAGTAAGCATCGCTGCTATTGGAGCAGTCGTATCATGACCCTCTTTGATATACACTCAATCTAGGAAATAGTAGTAGAGATTCTAATCTCAATCGTCGCAACATAATTCCATCATTTACTAACCGACCCATACATGTTATGGAAACAATACTTAATGTATTTTCCAAAGTAATGGTGTTCATTATCTAGCCATCCCTTACAAAACTTCTTGAATTTTGTCACCTATAAGCTTGAATCTGCAATTATGACCTTAATCTCTTCACAGAGCAACATATTTGCTCTTTTAGACTGAAGCAAGGTGGAGTACCATATTTGGAATAAAATATGAAATTTGGCCTTATAGGCTGCAACAAATCTATTATGTTGCTCTGTATTGAGGAACTCATCTCTCCTCTTTTTTTTAAAGTTCAGGGTATATACTTATCCATAAAGAAAGCTATAAACTATTTCCCAAGTCATGAGTAGTGCGTTTACTAGTCGGCACTCAACATGAGACCACCACCACATTTTGGCGTCTCCCTTGAACTGGTATATCATAAACTCAACACCAAATCACTCTACCTTATCCATCTTATGAAGCAGCTCATGACAATAAACAAAAAAATCATAAGAATCTTCAGATTCAGTACCCATGAAGAATAAAGGAGGAAAGATACCAATTAGGATCACCACATACCAATTGGAATCAAGTCATAGCACGAAAAGAGAAGAAGACAAAGAGCTTTCCTAAAGTCCTATAGCCTCTCGAAGAAAAGTACAGATGTCTCCATACCATTCCGCAAGACTCTACTAGATTCATTTTGGTACAATGAGATCAACGAACCTAGGTCTCTGATACCAACTTTGTCAAGACCCAGACCGTCGTGAGTGGCACCCACACTAACCCTCCGGTGGGAGAACCATAACTATAACCCAACTGAGTAACTTAACCAAAACTAAATATTTAAAGCTAGGGAAGCAGGTTTAAATAACTAAATAATTAATACGAAGTTCCCATACACTCTGAAGGTCATAACAAAAAACTAATGAACTATTATAGAAAACAACCCCTAGAACCTGAAAGTCATTGTACCAAAACATCTAAAGTTCAACAAGTCTAAGGAAAAGCAGTACAACCCCAACCAAACATAAGCAAACTACTAAAACATGTCTATGTCCGAAAAGAATAGACTAAGAAAAATGAAGGACTCCATGGCAGCCTGAAAGAATTGGCTCACCATTGAAATCCGATCTCGATCATTGATCTCCTAACTGAGGTCTATCAATAACCGCTTGAAGATGCCCTGTACTCAACCAAGAACGAGCAAGTGCAGTATCAGTACACAACCACAGTGTACTAGTAGGATCAAACGACTATTCTAGTAAGCACAATATATATATAAGCAGTTACAACATAGTAAACACGCATATACAGAATATATATACAGTTATCATTTCAGGAGCAATGTACAATTCCACATTCTCAATAACAATTAGATATGACAACATAGTGTTCCTCTCATGGAACCCATACCCAAACTGTTAGTGTGCCGGATAGTGACACCCAATCCCAATTAGTGTGTCGGAACGTGACACTCGAACCAATGTATGTGTCGAAATGTGACACCTGATAGATCTAATGTATGTTTCGAAATGTGACACCCGATCTAATCAACATAACCACAATCATAATTACACTCATAATGTACATTCTCATAATCATACAATCAAGTGTTGATTCATCGCATTCAATGGTTCATTCATACTCATTTACACTAGGTTTGATCAATAGTGTTTCATTCACATACATACATGCATTACAATGAAGCAATTACTAGTATACATCACACAAACATGAAATCAAACCATATCCTACCTCGAAACCAAGCTTGAATCCCCTTAAGGCACTGAATCTTCCTTTTCTGGATTCTTTCTGCTTGTTCGTGGTCTATAAAAAACAATTTAATACAAGCATCAATAAACGAGTCCTAATTACCCGAATTACAATCAATATTATCAACCCTAGACAAAGCCCATGATCCCAACACCCAACTTAGGGATTTTTTTCACCATTTATTACAAATCAAAACCTTCCCCCAAGGATAATTACCCAAGAATCTACATTCTACGGATTGAAAAATGCATTACGGGAGTAAAAACCTTACCTTTAGTGCTGGAAGAGGTGGAAAACCTTCAAGAACTAACCCTGGGTCATCTCTTAGTTCTCAAGAACGAAACTTGTAGAAAATTAACATTATTGGGTTTTAATCTCGACTTAATTCGCAACTGGGCCGCTACGGCGGACCTTATCCCGCCACAGCGGCCCCGCCCTGGTGGGATTAATCCCGTCCTGGCGGCTTGCACGGAGACAGAACCTCAGAATTTGAGTTCAAAACCCCCATTTCACAACACACCCTCAACTATTAACATTCAAAAACTACCCGTTCATGCTAAGATTAGTTTCGGGACTTCTTCTCGCCTAAATTTGATTCCGTAAAGCCGTACGGGCTCCCTAACGTCTTGACTATCCACTCATGTAATCAATTTCATTATTAGATCTCTCATTCATTACTAGATTTCCCTATACTTCACGGGACTCAGATTTTGTCCAAATCTGGACTAGGCTAGGAACTCCCAAGTCATACTCAAAAGTTGCTTGGCCCAAATTATTTCCCCATTGGCTTTTCCATTTTGACAGGAACATGTCATTACATTTTAATTATTATGAACAGTGGGAAATATATTTAAAATGATACAAGGAAAATAAGATTGATTATTCTAAGTGTATGGACGTTGTCATTTACCTAGGAATGGTTATTTTTTTATAGGATTTTGTTTTTGTTATTTATTAAGGTTGGTGAAAAGGTTATGCTAACTATAAGAGCATTCATGTCTATTTTGCCAAATAAAATTAATTCAACAGATATTTTTTGAATGTATTTATATCTTTTCTTTTCTCGAACTAAGCAGTATCAGAACATATAATTAAGTAAATAAAAGTGTCTTCTGTAAAAGTTAATATTTTTTAGATGAGATAGTCACATATTTCAACATCAGAGCAGACAAAAATACTATGCTTGAGTACTCTCACCCTAAATTATATTTTCATGCATTTGGAACAAGAAAAGAATCAAACATATGAGAGTCCAAGAAATTATAGAAAATTTTAAAACTTTTGAATACATATAAAAGTTTAGTGAAACATCAATATGACTCATCGCTTGACATTTTATTATTCCTTAGGTTACATAGGAAAAAAGAATAGTACCGACATTTCCTTGTTTGATTATTTAAAATTGTTGAACCCTTAAAGGAAATAAAAAAATTACACTCTTTGTAGAAAAATTATAATGTAGATAGGTAATATATAGGTATTATATGTTGAATTTTTTATATATTTTTTCATGTGCTTACTTCTTTATATTCTAATTTTAAATCACGTTATTATGTTTTTGATTATCATTTTAAAAAAATATAATTTATAATCGAATATGTACATATGTCATGCTTTTTTATCTTTAATTTGATAGCACACGATATATCTGATAATAAGACATACTAATTATTATTGTGTTTTTTGTGTTTCTTAGTCTAAATTACTGTACATTCTGTCACGACCCCAACCCACCGGGTCATGTGGGGACCTACTCTAACACCTAAGTAGGAGAACCCTCTATTCCCAATGATTTAAAACATGTGTGAGATTAAAGAAAAATTGTGATAAATGAAATTTCAAGATTTTATAAAACAAGGACGCTAAAGACATTTCAAAGTTAAGACTTGTAAAGTAATTAACACACCAAGGATCTAGTCTAAACAGGGACAAGAGCTTATAAGATTACAAGATACGAACGTAATAACAAAAGACACAACTCCCATCATGCGAAAGAAAAAATATAAGCTGCTGGAGATTATATTCGTTTTCACCTATGAAACATAACCGACCCTTCATCCAGACTATGCCAAAAAGGCATAGCAAGAGTAGTATCATTACAAACCACACGTACTGGTAGGCATCATCGGTCAACCCGACGTCCACTGCATAATATAAGAAATCAACTAGCAAGAACATGCAATAAAACCGTTCGTTCCTCCACCTTTACCATTCCCGAGCACCTCAAATCACCTAGTACCCTCAACTCTAACTTCCGTCTCCATCAGCCTACTCACTTGGTTCTTGATCATAGTTTAACCACTCCAACTCAAAGAAGAGTCCCCGAATACCACTATGAGCACTCTGACTAACCACTCACAACATACCCTTGCTTCTTCCACATGCCACTCAACCCTTGACCCATAGTACACTATATCAAGGCTTATTAACAGTTAATTACTAATCTTTTTCCCAAGGTAGGATCTACCTAGTTATTTACATCACGAACACTACCCCCACTTCTCAACCTCTAAGTGCACGGACAACCCTCTACCTGACCAATAACAACTCTTGGACCCTTGGTCCCCACTCACCGTATCACATCCCGATTTAGGCTTGATCCTCCCCGATTCATTCAACAACTAGATACAACCAGTTTACTCAACATAGTAGAACAATCATATATAGGATATTATAATCAATTATTGTTTAAGGAGCAACGTATCATTCCACATTCTCATTAATAAGTAGATACAACAATTCAATGCACGTGTATGTAACAATCACAATGGTCCTCTCATGGAACTCATACCCAAATTGTTAGTGTGTCGGAATGTGACACCCAATCCAATGCAAGTATGTGTGTCAGTACATAACACCCAATCCAATGTATGTTTGTGTGTCGGTACGTGACACTCGATCCAATGCATGTTAGTGTGTCGGTTCGCGACACTTGATCCAATGCATGTTAGTGTGTCGGTATATGACACCTGATCCCATCAGCGCAATCACATTCACAATCACATCCATAACAGACATACTTATAATCACAGAATCAAGTATTAGGTTCATGGCATGCAATTGTACAAATTTTACTCTTTTCCTTAGGCTCGACTCATAAATCTTAATTACATATATGTATGCATATAATGAAGCCATTAACAAGTTTAGATCACACAAATAGGGCTCAACCATCGCCTAACCCTAACTCATAGGGCGGGGCTTCCTCCTACGGTACAGATCCTACATAACAACTAGGATCACAGGTATAATCATCCCTTATTAGATGCACGAAGTCCTACACATGAATTCTACCATTAATTAACAATATACCACACAGTGAGCACATATTTATAACTAGTCAATTAATAAAATCTAGCCTACCTGGGTGCCAAGCAGTTGTAGAGAGATTATAGCTCTAATTCGGGCTTCTGAACGACTAGGCAGTGATTTTTACCAAAATTTGCAATCTATCCACATCCCTATGCTAGAAATCTCTTTCTCCTTCCTTCCCAAGTTTAGAACAGTCTTTTGAGGGTTTATGGGGTGGTCCTCTCCTCTTTTTGGTGTTTTTGGAAAAAGGAGAAAATAAGACTTCGCGTTATTTAAGTTTTTTCCCGTCATTCCCTCTTTGGCGCGCCCCATCCTGCTGCAGCGCTGCCGCCCTAGTGGCATCTGGCCCGCTCTAGCGGGACTGTGGCCCCAGTATTTTCCTAACGTTTTGATTTTCCTAAACAACGATGGTTCGGGACGTTATACATTCATGTATTTCTTGCGTCATTTTTTACTGAATGATAAAGATGATTCTTGGAACAACAAAAAATTTCATGCTTTTGTATCTCAAATTTGTTAGCACACGATATATTTGATAATAAAACATACTACCATTATATTTTTTTCGTTTCTTAGACTAAAGTACTCATGCATTTCTTGTGTTTTTTTACTGAATAATAATGATAATTCACGAAACAACAAATATGTTATGAATTGTATCTCTAATTTGTTAGCACACATTATATCTGATAATAAAACATATTACTTGCTATCATTTTTTATTTTTTTCTTAGATTAAAGTACACATGCATTTCTTGCATTTTTTTCACTGAGTAATAATGATGATTCTTGGAAAAATAAAAATATCATGCTTTTGTATCTCTAAATCGCCAGCACACATTTTATTTGATAAGAAAACATACTACTTGCTATCATTATATTTTTTTTGTTACTTACTCAAAAGTATTCATGTATTTTCTGTTTTATTTTTTTCTAAATAATTAAGTTTATTATTAGAATAACAATAAATTCAGATACTTCTTGGAGCTTTTAGAAAGTTTGAGTAATATATCTTTTGATACTTTTTTATTAAATAAATATTTATATAATATCAAAACTTAACAGTTAAGGTGAATATTTAAAGAATATAATGAATTTTCTAGATTTTTTTTGTATCTAGAACCATCTATTTAATAGTATAAATATGTGTCACCCTAATCAGTTGTAACCAAGCCAGGTCAAAAAACAAAGTTCTCCTGCCCAAAACCCTCATTCTCCTTCATGAATACTTCTCTTTTCACCATCCAAAACATGAAAATTTTGAAAAATGAAAAGCCTAATGTTCGTATAGCACTATTCCCAGACCAAGGCCAAATTAATTCATGTCTTCAATTTTCCAAACAATTATTCAATATAGGCATCCAAGTCACTTTAACCACGAGCCTATCAGCTTTCAGTAAAATAAAAAAACTTCCAAATGTTGAAGGATTAAGCTTTGCTCCTTTCTCTGATGGCTATGATGGCAAATTCTAGTTAAGTTCAGTTGATGACTTTCATTTGTTCTATTCTTCTATAAAGTCTCGCTGGTCAAAATTCATTTTCAATTTGATCCAATCAATTGCAAAAAATGGTACCCCTTGTTCACATGTCATCTATACAATTATCATGGAATAGGTTGGTTTAGTGGCCAAAAATATTAATGTCCCATCTACATTATTTTGGATCCAACCTACCATAGTTTTTTTATGTTTACTATTATAGATTCACAAACTATTCTGATTATTTCAAAAACTGTAATGCTAAGGATAAAATAATAGAGTTACTAGAATTGCCACCAGTTAGTCCAATTGATTTTCCATCATTTGTGTTTGATGACGTGGAAAGTAACAACTGGGCAGTTAAGTCTATTAAAAGGCAAATTGAAATGTTGAATAGTGAAGAAAATCCAAGAGTTCTTGTGAACACTTTTGAAGCTTTGGAGTTTGCTGCTTTGAGAATTTAAAAGCATGTGATTATGGTGGGAATTGGGAATTGGTATGATTGAGATTAGTTCGAAGAATTATATGGATTGGTTGAACTCAAAGGATAAGGGATCGATTATCTACATAGCATTTGGAAGCTACTCCGAAATATCAAGTCAATTGATGGAGGAGATTGGTCACGGATTGCTGAAATGTGGGAGGCCATTTTTGTGGGCTATTAGGGAAGGACAAGATGGAGAAAATATGGAGGACAAGTTGAGTTGCAAAGACGGACTTGAAAAGAAGGGGAAGATAGTGAATTGGTGCTCACAAGTGGAAGTTCTTAAACTCCCTTCTGCTGGTAGTTTTTTGACTTACTGTGGATGGAATTCAACTTTGGAGAGCATAGCACCTGAAGTACCTATCGTGGCGTGCCCACTCTGGAACGATCAATTTTGTAATGCAAAACTCATTCAAGATATCTGGAACAATGGTGTTAGAGTTAATGCCAGTGAAGGTGATGTCGTGGAAAGAGATGAGTTCAATAGATGTATCACGATCGCGATGGGAAGCGGCAAAGAAGGGGAAGAATTGAGAATAAATGCCAAGAAATGGAGTGATTTAGCTAAGGAAGCTATGAAGGAAAATGGTACATCAAGTGTGACTCTCAAGGCTTTTGCTGATGAGTTTTTACTTGGTCATAATGAGTACTAAATCACTCCTGATAGACCATTTTTAAAAAATAGCTAGTAATCAATTAGTTTTTTAAGAGCTTGTTCTCCGTTTCAGAAAAAATAGTGAATTTGTTTGAAATTATTCGTAATGAAATAATTTTCTTAGGTTTGAAATAATTATTTTAATTTCTTCCTCACTTAAAACTTTAATTTTTTTCTTTCATTAATAGATTCTTATCTTTTCACTTTCAATTATTTTTAGAAAATTATTTTTGTTTTTTAAGAAAATATAAATAGAAAGTGTCTTTAAATTTTAACGATTTTTATTTGATTTCATTTACTCATTTTAATATCTATTCAAAATTAACTTATTTTATATATAAGACTTTTGTAATTAAATTTCAAATAAAATCAAAAGAAAAGACAAAGAAAATAAAAAGAGTAAATAAAATCAATAGAAAAATAAAAGAGAAAAAAACAATGAATGAAGTTGAAAAAAAAACTTAAAAGTATAAAATACAAAGCATACGTATATTAACTTAATTTAAATATAAGATAAAGAAATAAAAAGATATCAAAGAATTATTTTTAAAAAAAATTACACACGTTACATGCACGTGTGTACAAACATAACAAACTTATTTGGTTGAAGGTATCACATCAACACAAAAGGTGCAGGAATATAAAAAATTGAGTTCGAGAGATAATAGGACCCTAATTAAATTAAGGCATGTCACTGAGATTTCGATCATAGTTCATGAGGGGTACTTATGCATTATCCCTTAGTTTCTTAAAAAACAAAATTTATAATCAAATATATACTTATGTCATACTTTTGTAACTCTACTTTGTTAGCACACGTTATCTCTAATAATAAAACATACTACTTGTTATCATTATGTTTTTTTTGTTAATTATTACTCTAAAGTAGTACACATTTCATGTGTTATTTTTTGCTAAATAATAAATTTGATTCTTGGTATAACAAAGAATTCCAAATACTTTTTAGAACTTCAAGAAAAATTGAGTAAAATGTCTTTTGATATATTTTTACTCAATAAAATTTATATAATCTCAAAACATAAATATTTAAGGTAGATGTTTAGTGATGAGTGACCTTAATTAGTTGTAATCAAGCCAGTTCAAAAACGCTTTCTTCCTTTACAAAGTTCTCCTTCCCAAAATCCTCATTCTCTTTCATGGATACCTCTCTTTTCACCACCCAAAACATGAAAAAATTGAAAAATGAAGAATCTCATGTTCTTATAGCATTATTCCCGTGCAAAGGACAAATTAATCTATGTTTTCAATTTTCCAAACTATCAATCAATTTAGATATTGAAGTCACTTTAACCATAAGTCTATTAGGTTTAAGTAGAATAAAAAAAACTCTCAAATGTTGAAGGATTAAGCTTTCTTCCTTTCTCTGATGGCTAAGATGAAGATTCTAATTAAGTTCAATTTATGAGTTCCATTTGTTCAATTCTTTTATAAAGTCACATGAGTCAAAATTTATACTCAAGTTAATCCAATCAAATGTAAATAAAGGTACCCCTTTTTCACATGTCATCACTATTATTATAGATCCGAGTGGTTTAGTGGCACAAAAAAAATCAATATCCCATCAACATTGTTTTGGATCCAACCAACCACAGTTTTTAATGTTTACTATAGATTCACAGATTATGTTGAATATTTCAAAAACTGTGACGCTAAGGATAAAATAATAAAGTTACCAGGATTGTCATCACTTAGTCCAGTTGATTTTCCTTCTTTTGTGTTTGATGACATTGAGATAACCAATTGACCAGTTAAGTTTATTAAAAGATAAATTGAAATGTTGAATATTGAAGAAAATCCAAAAGTTCTTATGAACATTTTGATGCTTAATTTGAGAATTTTAAAACATGAGACTATGGTAAAAATTGGGCCTTCGATTCCTTTAAAAAAATTTATAAAATAGTTTTCAATCTAATATGATTGAGATTAGTTCGAAGAATTATATGGATTGGTTGAACTTAAAATATAAGGACTAGTATTATTATTAGTGGAAAGCTCCTAATGTCGAAGTTGAATTACCATTTTGCCCTTATCTTACTCCTAAAATAAATTGAATATTAATATATATTTAAGTAATTAAATATTAAATAATAGTTATATTTAAATTCATGCATCAAACAAGTTCTTAATGCAATCATATATTCATGTAATAATTAAATGTAGGTAATGAAGAGTTTAATAACCTTGAATTTTAATTTGTAAGATAAGTTGGGGTAGTGAAGAGTCTATCAAAGACACTCACACAACATTATTTATATTCCCTTCTTTCACTCAAGTTTGTGATCATCTTGCATTTTACATTAGGTTAGTCTACATCAGTTGTAAAATTTTCATTACTATTTATTTATAAGTATTCTTTAAAATTTCATGCATATTCATCTTCTTTTTGTTGAGAAATATGTAAATTATCATAGTTACAAGATGAATATTCTCCAATATGAAGTTGTAAGTGAATTTTTATTTTTCATATCTCCATCTTTTTGAGTTTCTAAATATAACTTCGTAATTGATTTCTATATGTTTGTATTCTTCCATTCTTCCATCTTTAGGATATAAATATAATACAACTAATCTCAATTTATATTTATAATTAATTGTTTTGAGGGTAAGCATTTTAAATCCCATAGAATATTTTCACAACTAGACTCGTAAAAGAGAAAGTCTTTGATAAACATTAATAGTTATGTCTTTTTTTTGTTTGATAATCATTTATCTTTTTAAAACAACATGTTTGTACTTTTTCCTTTTTATATGTAATCTCAAATGTTGATAAAATTCATATTGTACTTAACTATTACAGAGAGGTACAAAAATTAGTGCAAAAGTATAAATAAAATAAAAAATAATGTAAAGTAAAAAGATGACTAAATGTTACATTGAATTTTATTGTATTAGAATTCATATTTAATTTTTTATACACAAATCCTTTAATATATAGTTCAAGTAATATAGTGTATCTGTATTTTTAACATATTCATGCTTTCTTTTCTTTTTTCTTTTTTCTTTTTTTTAGTTTTTTTATACAAATGAAACATTTTGTCTATAGCAAGTCAACTTCTAACAAAATATAATTCAATCAATATGACAATATTTTTATCTATATATTTTAATGTGATGTCTTTTATTATGGATGACATGTATTTATTTACTTTTCTTTCTTTTCCGTTTGAACTTGTAATTTTTTCTATAATTTTAATGTCACACGACCTAGATATTTTTTAATATTTTTCTTTATACGTATCTTTTTTATAGACAATTTCTTTTTTGATTATTAAAACTTACGTTTAGTAATTAAAATATATTAATTTCACTGATATAATAAAAGGTTTATTTTTCATGAAGTATTCAAAATATCAAACCTCCAACATCTGACACAAGATTTTCATGTTATATTATGTGAAGAGATATTCTTATGTCAAATTTACATACAAAAGGACTTAGCTTTGAACTTAGAAATGAATTTATGTACACTCCACTATGATAATATATAAATTAACTTTTCTAATGTCAACTAGGGGATAAACGTGCAACGCACGTTCCCGGGACTAGTAGTTTAATATGTGAGTGTACAAAATAGAAATTACTAACATAACCTTCTCTGGTACTAGCAAGCAGCGCCACCCTTTCCCCATGCCTCGTAATTTACATATGTGTATAATTACTCTTTTTCCTTATATATTTTTAAGAAAAGAAGAACAGAGATAAGCAAGAACGTGAGTGTTGCACCTAGTTTTTCTACAACTATTAATATCTTGAAAGATCAAAGAAAATCTATCACAATTATGTGGAAATTAAAGTTAACTCTGATAAATCTATGACAAAAAATTGAAATATCTATTACAAGAATTTGCACTTTAATGGGCTTCAATTCATATAATCCAGACTTGGGACATTATCCTTTTTCTTCAAATTTTAGAAACACACACTTCAATGCAAATGCTTGAATTTTTCTTTTTCCCGTTACTTTTTGGTCCTTTGTTTCGTTTACCTGAACAAAAAGGTCCCAAGCTACCAAAAGCAATAAGAGACATTTCAACAGTAAAACTAAATCCAGGATAGAAATTAACTGCATTGATTCTCCTTGCCACTTTAGGTCTTAGTGAATACCGATTAATCATTGAAGACAGTCCATTCATCTATTCTCTGAACTTCAGCCAATGAAACTCCATCCGAAATGGATAAAAAATATCACCGAATAGCTCAGATAACCACAACTTCAAAATAACATCTCCAACAAACACCCAACATCAGTTTATCAGCTTAGGCCAAGTGATATAAATGGTAAAAATTTGTAAGTAAACTACACATTTATTGAAAACAGACGAGAGTAAATTAGTCAAAATCAATTGTTATTTCATATCAAAATAACCTTTCATGATCTCAAATGCCACAATAAATTGCAAGCAAACCAATATCCAAATTAATAATCCTTGTAATAACTATATTCAATTTAGTGAAATAAAATTGGGGTCTTTAATTAACAGATGTTCCACGAAATTAAAAAATCATGCTCTTTGCATGCATAGCCGTTGTCAACTTGATAATAGTCTCAGAAATACTCAAGCCATAAACTCATAGACAAGTTAAAATTTTTGTGATAAACGAGTGGACTATTTAAGGGTGATACCCTCCAGCTATTTCACTAACAATTGAGAAATGGTGCTGTGAAGTTAAGATCTTAGTCGCCAGTGTCACTCCACGAAATTTCAAGTTTGGGATTAAATCGTTGATGTAATTAATCAGTTTCTTTGATATTGGATATGGAATTACGCCATGATTGAAGTAGTAATGATACATGGACTTCAATATTTCTAAATATTAATCATTATCATACTCATAATCTTCTTCTTTCAACTTATTTTCAGACGTTCCTCTTTGTTCAGAATTGTAAAATGAAGGATCCAAGAAAGTTTTTACTTGAAGTGAAGTGAGAATAAGGAGACATCATTTCCCTGATTTAATTATAATATCAATTGAATGAGGATACATGTGTCAATAGAAGTGAAGTGAGAATAAGTCAACGGCTCTTCCTAGATTCATATGCCATTAAAATCATTGTGTACATGTGTCACCGAAAGTATACAGTGAATTAATGATTTTTTGTATTTTACACCGTAAATGTGTGCTTTTATTTGCGATTTGCATCATATTCCTATACTGATTTGCACCGTAACCTCTTTATTTCCTTGCAAATGTTGGAGCTGATAAATAAAGAAAGCATTGGAGATGATAAATGAAGAAAGCAAAAATAAAGAAAATGCTGGGAGCTGATAAAGAAAGAAAGTCCTTTGTATTAAAAAATACTATACTATATCTCTCTTTAGATTACCACCAATAGTACTCCCTCCATTTCAAAAAGAATGGCATGGTTTCCTTTTTAGTCTGTTTCAAAAAGAATGATCCCTTTCCTTTTTTGGCAACAATTTAACTTCAACTTTCCACGTGGCATGTTTAAGGCCACAAGATTAAAGGTATTTTTGTACATTTGACATAACTTTAAATTAGAACCACAAGATTAAAAAGTCCTCTTTCTTTTCTTAAACTTTGTTCCAAGTCAAACTAGGTCATTCTTTTTTAAACGTAGGGAGTAGTTCACTTTGGAAAGAAATTATATGTTATTATCTTTTTCCAAATGGGTTACTAATTTTTCTGTACCAAAAGTATAATTTTTATTACACTATTAGATTATTTTTTAAGTGACGATATATGTTGGGACTATGGTGAAGTCAAGATGTAACTTCGTGGTCAATGATGTTTGCCTGAGCTTTAGTGAAACCAAATGTTCAAAGAGGCCAAAAATATTATGTGATTTTCTTTTCATTGGTGAAAGCACAGGTTTTGATATATAGACTTGTTAGGTACTTGTATAAGTGGGAGTATCAAACATATATAGTGAATTAATTAAGGTGCGCGCAAGCCATCTTGCAAACACCATTACTACAAAAATTAAATGTTGGCAAAGCATGTTAAATAAGGAAAACTTGAAATTTGTAAGTATCCTCTAAATGATTAGATAGTAAAAAAAAAACTAAATGATGATAGTAAATTCCTTTTTCTAAACCAGAGAAGGGAAGAACAGACTCTCTCTCCCCCTCCCACGTATACCACCTTCTTTGTTAGATATCAAATCGGGAAATGATGCACTTATTGGCGATCCGAGCTTGAGATGATAATGCGGAACTATATGGTTCTTCGAGAATGGGAGGTTCATCTCGTGAACCTTGTCTAGTAGTTCTCCTTCTGCAACTTTGAGGAGGAAATAAAGTTTCTGGGAGGCAGAGAAACGTTCTACTTCTACGGTAGATGTTTCTCAAGAAAATCTTTTTTCTTTGTATCGTCCTCCTTTTTCCTTGATATGTACAATGGGACATCTTTTGGCAGGCTGCTAGAGTGCAAAACAAATGGCTCTTTAGAATTCAGCTCACTTATTCTTAATCAAGACACTTGGGCTAATGAGGTTGTTGCTCAGACTATCAAAAGTAACTTCATCTTCTGGAAGGTGTATGATGATGTTGAGGAGGGCAGAAAAGTCTATGTTAGAGAATGAAACGAAGTCCCAGCACATTGGTAATTAATTAGATGTGTGGTCTCTTTATAAGGCTTGGACAGTCTTTCTCCATTTAAACTAGATTTTAGTGTGTGAATTAAACTCCTCAGGCACCTTGTCACCCTCAACCTCAGGATGAAATTGGAGAAGAGGATGAAGAACTAAAACAAGCATTTCATTTTCTGATGGACACACGCTTCAAAGGAATTTCTTACAAACTGACCCAATTAAGTTGCTATGGTCCTTCTATTCTTCTAAGTTTGAGTAAGCTGAGTCAAGACCATTCAAATCCACACAAGCTATTCTAGGTGCATCAAAGTTTTTAGAGTATGATAACAACATAACCTTTTTCCACGCCCTGAGCCTACACCCTGGACGTGGCCGGCAATCAAGAACCTTTGTTGGCCCCAAGCGAACCCTTAGCCTGTCTCAACTCTCAGCGGAAGACTTACTCAGCATAAGATAAACTTAAAAGATAAACTTTACTTAACTGTTTCAAAATATAAAGTAAGAATGTTTTAGAAATAAACATTCAACTAGCCAAAGAGGCAACTCAAGTCTCAACATTAACAACTAAAAATGAAAAGACTCATGAACTAGTGTTTATCTATCTATGAAGACTCTACCAATTAATAAGGACGTCAGGATAAAACCCACGACATCCTAATAACAAAATAAAATGACTGAAAGTAAAGAAGGGATCCTTCGGAAGCAAGGAGGCTCACCAATAACTCTGGAGCTCAACTGGATCAACGAAGCGTTGGATGTTGATCGTGGTTACCTGTATCTGCATCATAAAAGATGCAGGCCAAATAGCGTCAGTACATGGAATGTATGACCATGTGGGGGAAATCTAAAACAAGACATAAGCTTGAACTGGAACTGAAGAAACAACTTACCTCCTCTCAACTCAACTCAACTCAACTCATTTCAATATAAAGAAGTGATAAAGATGCAATATAAAGAAATGCTCTTAAAATAGTAGATAAAAACTCAATGTATGGAATATACAATAATAATTTGGTTTGTATGCAAAAATACAAAATAACTATGTCTGGGAGATTCTCTAACCGACATCCATCACTATGAGCTATGTGATGATACAAAGTCTAGCCCATGCTACCAGAACTGTCATATACTTTGACGGGGTATATAACTCCTTAAATAAGTGGATCCACTAGTCTATGCTAAAAACCGATAAGGAATAATCTAAAAAGTATTACCTTTTCTACCCACGTTGGCTACATGGTTTATGGGGGTTGTAAGTTTTTAGAACTCTCCCCCATATCGGTGCTCAATACTACTCCCAAAATATACTTAGCTCATTATGTTTTAAAGAAAACCTTTCTTCTTCCTTGACTTTGAGATTATTACTCAAAAGATTTCTCTAAAAGGAGATAATACTGAAACTGTTCATCAACTCTTTGGAAATCGGTGTTTCCTCTCATCTTCAATGTAAAACCATTTGCTCTTGTGAATACTTAGTAACCATATATTATTTAAAGAAATTAACTCAGCTCTACTCTTCCTTAACTAAGTGCTCAAGTCATTTGAAACAAGTTTTAAACAATTTGTAAAAGACTTCTTAAAATGACTCGAAGAACTCTCAACACTTGACTCTTAGCTCTACCTTGAATTTCAATTTATTGATTCAAGGTTATGATTCATGTTATGAATTATTTCTATATGTTTATAATTAGTTTAGAGTAGTTAGAATCAATAGGGAGTGAAGGTACAATTTAAGAGAACTCAGATGTGTAAAACGACGGAAAAAGGGTGCGGGCAGGCGACCATTGCGCACTGCTGGCGCCCCCCCCCCCTAAATTTCAGAGAGCCCAAAATTGTGCATTGTTGGCGCGCCTCCCTAGACCCTCTGGTACATCTGGGGCGCGCCTCACCAACCCTCCGCCAGAACTATCCGACGAATTTTTCTTCTCGTTTTCTAATTCTAATTCATCTAGAATCGATTTATTTTCTCAAATTCTCCTTAGATTCAACTACCCCAATACAAGTATACGAGAATCTACTCAAAAAATTCTTAAAATCAATATGATTATCTCAAGAACTCATCAAAACCTCAACAATCAAGATTACGAATGAAACTTCAAGAAAACTCGTCAAGAACTCAAATCCATCAACTTTCAAGAACGAAATTACGCTGAAAATAACATGATTGGTGTGTGGGTGAACGAACCCAAATCTATGAGGACTTACATACCTCTTATGGATTAAATCCTTGCGAAACAACCTTTAATTCGCAAGAAAACCTGAAGAACGCCTTAACTTTTCTCCTTTTCTCCTCCTCTTCAATTTCTCTCAAAACCCTAGCATAAATTAGGATTTGTGTAACACCCCAGAATCTATTAGGCTAAATTATGGCTAAGTGAGACGGCTAGGGTAGCACCCCGTATCCAAAAAGGGAGAAATTAAGAAAATTTCAACAAGCCTCAGGTGCCACCCACGGCGCCACCTACGGTCCGTAGGTGGGACCACACTCGTGGGTCAGGAGTCGTCGATGGGAGAAAATCTCTTTCAATACCATGCCCGACCAGGATGGACCGTAGGTACATCCACGGTCCGTCGGCGGGGTATCGTGGTTGGGCCTTCTTGGACAATTGAGGTGGTTAAGTTTAGGGGAAGAAATTTTTCCAATTTTAATTAGAATTAAGTGGTGTCATTTCACCCAATTTTAGAGCACTTATATAAGTACTTTAGACCCCTAAATTCATTCATTCTAAGTCATTATTTCAAAACCCCAAAAGAAACTCGATTCTCTCCCAAATATTCTCTCTCTATAGACAGAAGAAGAAGAAGAATGATAGAGGGTTAAGCTAGATCAAGTTCTCTAATCTTCAAGTTTCTGAGGGAATTGTGACTAAGGTATGATAGCTTTTCATCCATGGAGTTCCCAAGTTTTCCCCAATTGTGAAGATTAAATCCCTAATTTGCGTTAGGGTTCCTTTCAATATTGTGGGTATTGATGAATGTTGATCCAATTGAGTGGATACTGATTGTTTATGATTGAATTGTTAGTAAATCAAGTTTTTAGGATGAAATTACATGTGCCCATGCCTAACCCATGCTAGAATGATGAAATTGAAGTAAGTGGTTTTGGGCCTTGAAAGAGGAAAATTGAGGATTTAGAGATAATCTTCTAGGATTGATGATATGTATAGTAGATCGCTTAAGAGTAAAGCATGTAGACATGAATTGAATTAGATTAAGGTATGGATGTTTAATCATGATTAGTATTGCTTGAGATTAAGCATATATGATGATATATGATTAGAATTACTTAAGAATGAAGCATATGATTAGAATGTTTTGAGATCTAGGCATATGTGATGATTGTAATAAGTATTGCTTTGAGAGTAAGGCTTGTAGTTGTGAATTTTAATAGTTAGGTCTTTGAGAGTAGAGCTAATATGATGAATTATATGAATGTTAAGGCTTTGAGAGTGAAGCTCGAAGGATAATGGTAGACTATTAGATAGAATTGTTGTGGAAAGACTTTACCCACATAATCTACCTTATGAATGCTTGAATATATGAATGTATGAATGTGAAAGGTTTTATCACATAGAATGATTCTAGGTTGAAAGGTTTGATCACCTAAAATAAATCAAAGCATGTTGAACTATGATATCTTGAAGTAGTGGTATGATATCCCTTCATGAATAGCTTGACTTCGTAAGACAAGACTATGCATGTTATCTTGAGTAGTAGATACCATGGATAGCTTTGGATTGAGAAATCGTACCCTTCCTAAGGATAGCTTGAACTAGCATAAGAGTATGTTTGCATGATAGCATGACTTGGTAAGGACAAACCATTTCATTGGTATCTTGGATTGAGCAATAGTACCCTTCCTTGAGAAGCTTGGACTTGCATGAGAGTGTGCTTTCCATGATAGCTTGGTCTAGCATAATGAGGTGTTTTTCCTTGATAGCCTTGCATTGGTAAATCATAACCATTCATGAGTAATGTTTTGTATTGGACTAGTAAAGAAGTAGTTCCCCATAAATAGTAGCATGAGCTAAAGAGGGACTAGTACCTAATCAAAGTAGCATGTTTATGATGAATCAAGGTTACTTCAAGGAAGTATCGTAAGTATGTTTTAATATGAGATTTGTTTGTATGATGTATGATTAGCTTGGATTGTTGCTAGAGTTGCCTTCTTTGATATGTATGCTAGAGGTGTATTATCCAAGTCTTAGATAAGGATAAGTTGAGGTTACTTGAAAAGTGTTCCTCTTACATTATGATGATCTAGATGCATTGATTATGCCTATGGCTATGTTGTTATCTCTTATTCTTATGACATATGTCTTATGTTGACTAATGCTTAGGTTATGCTCTTGATGATGTTATACTAGCTATCATATTTAGTACATTTTGTACTAACGCATACTCTTGACTACATTCCTATCAAATGTAGGGTCCGGCGATATTGACTTTCATCCTCGTGGCTAAGATCTTAGTAGAAGCAAGGATCGAAGTTTGGTGAGTCTTCATAGCATTCGAGGACATAGCCACCATTTCTTTTATGTTCTTTCCTTTTATGTTTTGAACTATTATATGGACTACGTCCCAAATATATTCATGTATTAGATGGTTTCAGACAAAGTGTTATAGACTTCCGCTCATTTTATAAAAAAGACTTTGATTGTATGGAAAATATTTTAAATTTCCGCATCATTTCTATTATCTTATGTTATGAAAACTAAGTGTCTTGTATGAGGTCCTTCGGGGTCTTGTACGCCATGTTACGTCTAGGGGTTACCCCTGGGTCATGACAATTTCTAAAACTGAACCAAATCAGTTTGGACCCCTAAATATTACCAAAATTCATTTTAAGCTGATTGGGTAAGGAAATGACCAAAATACCTCTCATATTTTCAGGTAAATTTCCTTAAATGAACAGCCTGACTTTAAACAGGCATATCTCCTCATACGAGCTCAAAAATTAGCAAACTTGGTGGCGTTGGAAAGAGGATTCCAAGACCTTTCATTTGATATCCTATTGGCCACCTAACTCGTCTTGTAATGAAAGCTATGGTCGTTTGAAGTTGACCCAAAACTCATAACCTATGCCTAACTTGCAAAATTTCAGATTTTACTATTTCCAATTTAGTTCTTTCTATTTTTAGCTCTTTCAAATACCGAGGTGTTACACCTTTGAGGAATCTGGTCTTGCAAATTGATTATGTAACTTAATGTAGGGTTTTGTTCATATTTTTACTATTTAATTACTTCAACGAGAAAGTGGAATTACTAATCTCCTGACCTAGGATTTTAGTTATGCGCGGGATAAACCAATAGCTAAACAACGTAATTGGTGAGTTGAATTTTATACATAGAAATTAAAATGCTACCAAATGTGGTCCTAGTTTTGCTTGTTTCAATACATGAATAGCTCACTTCTAACCAAGAATCAAACGACACACAGGTGTACCCTCCCTATGAAAAACATGTTCAATTGTCAATTTTATCATTTGGAGACTTTAAAAACTTCTCATTGTGTAATTTATTTAATTCAGAAGATATATTAATTTTTGTGACAATTTTTGTTTAAAAAATGATAATTTTAGTAGAGTTTTTTTTGTTTTAAATTAGAACGATCTTTTGCATTGGTGTTGTTCCTCGGTGGATCATAAATTGAAGCACGATTGTATGTTGTTTTCTAGTATTGAAGAATTTAAGTGATACTTCTCCATATATATATATATATATGGACAATGTATCTTTTCTAGATTTACACATAGCTACTAATTCCCTCATTCGGGAAAAATGGTGGTGTTCTCTTGATTTCACTAATTTTCCTATTTATTTAGGGGAATGATGTTACTCTTCATTTCTAAGATTTCACAATACAATTGGGTTTTAGTATTTACTGATTTTGTGAAATTATATCATTCTATCATTATTATTTTCCTTCCTTGAAAGAAGAGACGAATAATTGACATATCTGATTCAATAGTTGAACACAAGATATCAAACATAGAAAAAGAAAACATTTTCATATCAAATCAAAATAACCTTTCACGATCTCTAATCCCACAATAAATTTTCAGCCGAACTGGAAATTTGAAGTAAAATCATAAGCAATTCAAAATGCTTCTATGAAGACTTGGACCTAAAAAATAATGAATGAACCAACAACTCCAATTTCTCAAATTGTCATGAGTTTTCTCTATCACTTTGTCAACTTGATAATAGTATGCGAAATTAACCCCACTAAACCATAGACAAGTAAAAAAAATCACAATAAATAGGGTAGATTATAATAGGGTCATATCTGGTCATTTTCAAAACAGTTAAGAAATGGTTCTCTAATATAATTATCTTAGCCTTCAATGCTTGACCACGAAAATTTGAGTTGTGAATTGAAGACTCGATGTAACAGATTAAATTCTCTGAATAAGCATATGGAATTACCACATAATTGAAGAAGTAATGATAGATATAAATCAAGATAGTTAAGTCATGATAATAATCATAGTTATCTTGTTTTTTCAACTTTTTTCGGAGGTTCCTCCTTCTTCAAGATTGGAAAATGTAGGCATATTGATGGGTTTCAGTTCATATAAGGAATTTTTACTTAAATAATATATTTTATTTGATTAGTTACCCTTTTTAATGTTACATATATTTATTACCATTTATGATATAACTTTAGTTTTAATAGTCATTTGATATTTGATACCATTAGAATATATCAGAGTATATATATACTCTGGTTGTATCAAGGAAGAAAAAATTACTTCAATGAAAACACTACTAAGTTACTCCTGTATACCATCAAAGTATATTGTTACACCCCAAAAATTTCTAAGTTAAGACTCGAACTATTCGTCATTCATGTATAAGGTCATTCAAGTGATTCCTAATTGATCTTAGATACTAAGGTCAATTCTTTAGTGTGGGAATGATTATCAATTAGGTCACTAGTATCTCCTAGCACAAAGTTGAGTTGAAATTTTTCTTACCGATTGAGTTTCTATATAAGATTTTACTTGAGCCAACTTCAAACGACAATATTTATTAGAATATAATGATTTAGGTGACCCATAACCTATCAAATTATAGGTATTTGAATCTTCTTTTCAACGCCACCACCCGAGTTCCGAGTAAATAGTTATGATCATTTTAGTATCTAATACTGTGCAGTGACGAATTAGCCAACGGGAAAGCATTAAAAATGATCATTTTTTGTTTTTTTATCTCTATGAAAACCCTAAAAGAATTTATTGACTAATAAAAGGCCCAAATAAATCTAATTGTTATCTTTTAATCGATCATTCTCTTCTCTCTCAAACCCTAAGTAAAAACCCTAAGGAAAATCAAATCATAAGACTTCCATTCAAGATGCTTTCAATCTTTTTTCAAGATTCTTCTTCAAGGTAAGCCCTTTTTTCCAAGAAATTCATTCTTTATAACTCAAATTCCTTCATACAATTATGAATCAATAATAAAAACTTAATTCATGGCCATTTAGTTTTCAAGAATCTCAAAAATGATTTTCTTGATCGTTCTTCTTCAAGCTAGGATTTCACGTCTACCAATCAAGTTCTTCGAGAAATTTGTTCATCCAAATATGTATGGATATCATAGTGTTGGAATAGTTTAAGCTCACGCCCTACATGTACTTTCAAAATAATAAAAGAGTAACTTATGGTTCTATCCTTAAATTTGAGTATTCTTGAGATGAATATATGTTTGAGTTCTGAGTTCTGAGTTCTGAGTTCTTGAGTTCCTGATCTTTGAATTGCTATTCTTAATTATTGAATTGTATTATATTGTGTATTGAGATTATTGAGTTGATAGTTCATGTCTATTTTCAACATGAGCCCTACTCTTGAGTATTCATTGAGTTCTTATTGTGAATTTTTTAAAGAAAGCATAATTGTTTTAAACTGAGTATTTGAGAAAGTAAAGAGTAGTTTGAGAAAGAGTTTTAACCAACATTTTAGCAAGAGTATAAGGTAACTAAGTATTTCTAAATGTATCGTATATTTTTTACATTGAGTAAATAGAAACCTTGTTTTCTAAATGAGCAATGAGTTCAGAGATATTTCAGAGTAGTTACCTCTTTTAAGAGGATATTTTGAGAAATTATCTCAAATTAGAGAAAGATTATGTTTTATACATTTAAGCATGAATATATGTATTATTGGGAGTACTATTGAGCACCGATATGGGGATGAGTTAAGACAACTCAAAATTCTCATAAATCATGTCTTGCCAACATGGGTACAAGATCACACTTTTTAGACGAATCCTTATTGCGTAGTAGATCCACATAGTCTAGAGGTTCTATACCCTGGCATGGTATAGGAAAGTTCTGAGAGGGTGGGTGAGACGTTGTATCATCACGTAGCTCATATTGATGGTTCTCAGTTACATAATCTCCCAATCAAAGTTAAAGTTTATTTTAATATATCACTTACTATGTTTAGTTCAGAGATGAGTTAGTATTTTGTAAATATTAAAATGATTTAACTCCTTTATTTTATTACATTGAGCTTGAGTATATTTTATCTATTGTAGTCCTTTCATTAAGTTATTTTGCTTCAGCTATATTACATACTTGTACATTGAATATACTGATGTTATTCGACCTGCATCTTTTTATGATGCAAATATATGTGTTCATGATCATCAACATGAACTCTCTTGAGATCACTCTACACTTCAGCTAGCTTTGGGTGAGCATCCTTGCTTTCCGGAGGACTTCACATTTACTTTTTAATTAGTAGTCTTGAGATGTCATGGGTCTTATCCCGGCATCCTTCCTTAATAGTAGAGGCTTCATAGATAGACCAAGTCGAGTTGTCTCTCTGTATTTACTTTCTTTTGAATTATTTTACAAACTATAAGTATTTCTATATATTAAGTATTTTCTAGACTTTATGAGTTGAGTAATTGAGTTTAACAAATTTAATTCTATTTTGAGCCTATCATTGTGTCACGCCTCGAGCCTACACTCTGGATATGGGTAGCACTCGAGAATCAGTGTTGGTCCCCAAGAAAATCCTTAGCCTGACTGACTACTTAGCGGAAGACTTACTCAAGCAATAATAGGCTCAAAACAGAATTGAACTCGTTAAACTCAAATACTCATCTCATAAAGTTTGAAAAATACTCAATAGAAATACTTATAGTTTGTAAAACAACTCAAAAGAAAGTAAATATCGAGAGACACCTCACCTCTGTCTATCTATGAAGCTTATAATATCAAACAAGGACGTCGGGATATGACCCACGACATCTCAAAACTACTAACTAGAAAGTAAATGTGAAGCTCTCCGGAATGCAATGAGGCTCACCAACGTTAGCTGAAGTGTAGAGTGATCTCAATGAAGCGTCTGTTGATGATCCTAAACACTTATATCTGTATCATAAAAAGATGTAGGTCGAATAACATTAGTACATTGAATGTAAGAGTATGTAATATAGCTGAAGTAAAATAACTGAATGAAAGGACTGCAATAGATAAAATATACTCAAGCTGAGTGTAATGAAATAAAGGAGTTAAATCATTTAAAGCTTTACAAAATACTTAATCATCTCTGAACTTAACATAATAAGTGATCTATTAAAATACACTTTAACTCTATTAGGAGATTTCCTAATCAACAACCATCACTATGAGCTATGTGATGATACAACATCTTGCACACGCTGCCAGAACTGTCCTATGTTGGCATACATGGTTTATGAGGATTTTGAGTTGTCTGAACTCGTCACCATATCGGTGGTTTTGAGGTAATTACTCAAAATACCCTCTTAAAAGAGGTAATGTTCTGAAGTATCTTTGAAATCATAAACTCATTTAGAAATCAAAATTTCTCTTTAAACTCTACTCAAACTCTGGTTTACTTTCTAAAAAAATAGTTTAAAACAAATGAACCTCTAAAGCCAAAGGTCTCTCCCACACCTTAAGAAAGGCTAAGCTACCCATACTAGATGCCTTCTGACTCAAAGCATTCGCTACCACGTTTTCCTTGCCCGAAAAATAAAAAATGGTAATGACATAATCCTTCCACAATTCCAACCATCTACACTGTCTCATTTTAAGATTTGGCAGAGAAAAGTGACATTTCAGGCTACGATGATCGATAATGATCTCATAATGCACACCATAGAGATAATGCTTCCATAAATTCAAAATGAAGACCCCTACCACTAAATCTAAATCATGAGTAGGGTATTTCTTCTCATGTACCTTCAACTGTCGAGGAACATAGTCTATGACTCTCTGCATTTGCATCAAGAGTATCTCACACTTGGATTCAAAGTTATACGTCTCTTTATGGGGTTGATAATTTTTGTTATTTGTATTGTTCTATGTTACTACTTTGTGGTGAACAGTTTATATTCATATCTTGGACTGGCCATGTGATCCTTGATGAGTCCAAGATTTGGACTCATTTAGGGTTTTATTTACAATGATTTAGTGTCCTCAAATGCTTATTTTGTGCCAATAACTGATGTAAAATCCTTGACTTTAAGGATTATGGTTTGAGGAGCAAAGCAAGGACACTAAGTTGCAAAAAGGAACAAAGTGAGCTGAAAGAATAAAGAAAAGAGAGTATGGTGATCGCCAAGTCCATTTGGCGAGTCGCCGAGTGGCTATTTGACCGCCTAAAGTTCCAGTGTGCCAAGCCTTGAAGGAGAAAACCAAGTTGGCGAGAGAAAGGAACAGTCGGCGGATCACCGAGTGGTTCCGCGATGCAATGTTGGATCGCCCAAAGTTACAGACCTTAAGGTTGCTTACGGCCAAGGCAGACGAGCGTTGGAATGGACAAAAGGACGGATCGCCGAGTTGATCGGCAACTTAGGGGGAAAAGAACACAGGCAAGAAAACCCCAAGAGAGGATTATGAGTTGGGTTACTCAGACTTCACCCTATCACTCACAATCCATTTACCCCACCCCTAACAAAAAATAGGTGCAATTGTCCCCAATGCACACAAAAAGCAGTAAAAAGTAATGGATTTGGGTGAAGCAAACCTGTGGCGCATAGTGCCGATGAACCATCAACAAGCGGGTGGGTCCGGTTTCCTGGAGCCCGCTACAGAAACATTGGGGCCACCCTCAGTAGTACCCACATCAGCAATTGCAGCACCCTCAGTAGTGCTATCAATCATTCTAACCGCACCATCAGTGGTGCTCACATCATGACCCACACTATTCGGAACATCTAAAATGGGCATAGAACTTGATTCCCCAACAACACTCTCATGAACCCTCTCCTGGCGCAACTGCTCATCTAATATCGAAGCCCTCTTAGCCTGTTTCTCCTGCTTGTGCTCCCTCTTCTTGGCTCTTTTATCCTTAGTGGCCTCAGATGTGTGTCTAGATCGGTGCCTCTTACCTCGGGAACATGTGGACTCAGGCTTCTCCTCTGCATCCCCACTAAATAATGCATAAAGGACCGTATCGTTAGACAAAGCAGTAGACGCAGCCTGTGGCTCAACTACAGATGTTGCAAGAATGGCATCAACATCGGCCCGGAAATTGGCTAACTCAGTTCGGAAAGAGGATAGATCTGTGGTCGGGGCCATTAGCTCGAGGACTCTCAATTTAAAGTCATCGAGGCGCTTATTAATGGCCTGGACCATCTGGCCCATCTGTCCCATCAAGCTCTCCATCCTTCGCTCCATTCTAGACTCGGACTCTGCTATCAAACTTTGCATCCATGGTCGAACATGGTGGGTAGCGTGGCCATCTAAGCCTCCAATTTATGAACCCTTGCCAATGGTACAACAGCAGCTCCTAAAGGCGGGGTGGATGGATGAGCTAGGAGCCTGACTCGGGGCCTGATATAAGAAGGCAGGGACATCATCAGTGTGGGCTGGAGGAGCAGGATCATCACCCTACATCCTCTCCACAATATCTACTAAGTCAGCTCTCATGGGCGGCACATGAACATGCGCCTCTCTGCGTGGTGCCGCCACATTTGCCTCATCTCGAATGAGGCCTATATCCAGTGTTTCCATGGGCCGAATCAACTTGTCACAATGCCAGATCGGCACTCCAGAGTCCTTACATAACTGGAAAATGAGAAAAAGAAAAGGGTAAGTGGTGGAGGCTTTGAAAGCCCTCTCATGTATCTCCGCAATGAGCATGTGGGAAAAATCGATCTCGAATCCTGTAACCAATGTTGCTACCATGACCGCACGGTCCCAATTTAGTGCATTGTCAGCCTTCATGGGATAAATCCAATTGCGAACCAACATCTAGAAAAATTTAGCCACAAATGTGAGAATGGCCTTCTTGATGCTCACGCCCGGAGTGGTGACCCACTCGGCTCGCTCTTCGTTAGTTGCAATATGACTAGCCAGCCAGTGTAATAAAGTCTCTCTTTTCTCGATGCTCTGCTGGAATACCCCGTACAGTATCTCATCTGCAGTCAAATTCGTCCGTGTTGAGTGCCCAAGAGTGATCAGGGCCAGAACCATAGAGGAACAGGCGGATGGTGGTCTCAGAGGTGTCGACAGAAAATTTGTGCACTAGTGTAGTTGTGAGGGGTGCCTGGGCAGTGGGTCTGGCATTCTTATGGATATAACCCTGAAGAGTAGCCGGATAGGAAGCATAGAACTCCCTCATAATCTCCTCACTATAGGTGCCTGGTTCTCGAGCCATCCACTCACACTTGTGACGTTGAAAGAGCTGGTGGATTTCTGGTACGCTGTGTAGGCTCCCATTGAGGAGTCTGCGCTCCTCTGTAATAAGTCGGGCCATCTTCTCTTTTTCATTTTTAATCTTCGCATCTCGATAAATTTTCCATTGGCCCTTAACACACCATCTGTTTGGCTCCCCAGTAACCAGATCAGGGTCGTAGCTTGGTGGCACCGGGACTTCTCCCGAACTAGTGGCCTCATCAGACAAGGCAGCTTTGTCATGTGAACCTGAGCCTGTGGCGGATCCAAAACCGGAGCCGGAAGCATGGGCTGGCTTAGAGCCGAAAGTAAAGGCGAACTGAGCCAGAAGTAGAACTAGACTCAGAACCGGAAGCAGAACCAGTCGGTGACCCGATCAGTGTGTTCTCCTCATCATACTGGGAGACAGTGACTACGTCAGTGACCACCTGCCGGGATGTATTTCAGGTAGCCCGAGGTACAGTAGGGGATGTCCTCATGGCCGGTGGAACATATACTGGATCCTTTTTTGCGTTTGTGTCTTCATTAATCAGCATAAAAGTAGGCGCCACGGATTTTGATTTACCCTTTTTGGAGTAGGTCACTTGCTTCTTAGGTTCCATGGTACCTGTGGATGTCTAATTAGTACCAAAATAAACTCATAACACACTAAAAAATATTTTAGAACTAAGAAGAAAAAAATGAAAAACAGAAAAAAATTCAGACAGTGGCTTCAGTGGCCACCTACGGTCCGTGGATACCTTCCGTAGATCAGAGGTACCAAAAAGTTGGTCTCTGATGGGAACCACGGATATGCAGAATGGTCCGTAGATTGATCTACAGACCATAGTCCACTTTTGTGGTTCCATACTTGGTGAAATTTTCATGTGCCACCAACCATGGACCTTATCTACGGTCCGTAGATTGACTTATGGCCCGTAGATGGGGTCTCGTGAATGGGATCTGTGCCAAGTCTCAGACATGCTTCGATTGGAAGCCCAAATTTTGCCATATTCAACAATATCCTAGTCTAATCATGTATTTCAACATAAATTATGCTAGTTCGTCATTCTAGGGGTTCCAATTACTCAATTTTACAGGTATTTTCTACATGATAAGGAACCCTAAGTCGAAACTTACTTTAGACTTATATTTCATTGTTTTTTTTTAGAAACAACAAGACAACACAATCACAATCTATCATCCCAAGGGTTCATTCACTTCTAATTTAGCATACAATTTCATATATATTAATTTGCCCAAGGTCAAGACCCAATTCCGGACTTTCTATAATCAATCGATGAATCAAATTCAAAGTGAGGGGAAAGTCTATTACCTTACAAACAGCGGGAGTGGGGTGATTGTGTGATAACTCAACGCTTTTGATTCCACAACTTTGTCCTTACGCACCGAACCCGTACACCGGACCTCTTGGGGAGTTTTGGGGATGAGTAGAGTTTGAAGAGGAAAGGAAATTTAGAATTGTGGTGAAAAGAAAGGGAAGATTAATTGGGGAGTTATGGAGTGATTATGGAGTGATTTAAGGGATTGGGGAGTTTAGAAATGGTTTGGGAGTAAATGGAGGGAAGTCGGAATGGTTTGAAATTAGGGGATTTTAAATAGGAGAGGTTCGGGTCGGGTCAGGCAGAACTAGAGTTTGGACCCACAAGACCCCGTCTACGGTCCGTGAGTACATCAACGGTCTGTATATTAGGACCGTAGATCACTCTTAGACTTAAAAAATTTCAGACTTACCTGGGATCTACGGACGCCATTCACGGTCCGTGGAATGAACCACGGACTGTCGATAGGGTCCGTAGACCGCTGCACCAAACCTTTTTCTGCAGATTCTGCTTTTCGCCCCTGCACATGTAGCAACCATTAGCCCTTTCTTTTTATATTTTCTAGAAACAGACCCTATGCGATGTCTAGCCAACACTAAAACAAAAAATAAAACAACTATCTTTTTTAGTACAGAGAAGCAACTAAATAAAGAAAACTACTAAACGGAAAACAAGAACCTATTGTTGGCTAGATTTTACATCTTGGGTTGCCTCCCAAGCAGCGCTTGATTTAACGTCGCAGCACAACGCAAGCCTCTTGATTACTCAGACTTCATCAAGAACATAGGCCTCAACAACTTCTTGCACACTTTCCACGTTTCCCAGATAGATCTTGATCCTTTTCCCGTTTACCTTGAATCTTATTCCCTCACTATTTTCAAGCTCCACCGCTCCATGTGGGAGCGCTTGCGTGACTAAGAATGAACCAGTCCATTTGGACTTGAGCTTTCCTAGAAACAAGCGCAACCTAGAGTTGAATAGAAGCACAAGATCACCCACAACAAATTCTCATTTTTCAATCTTTTGATGATGATACTTCTTCATCTTCTCTTTGTACAAGGCTGAACTCTCATACACATTTAGGCGAAACTCATCAAGTTTATTCAGGCCACTCATTCTCTAATTTGATGCGGCGCCCCAATCCAAATTTAGCTTCTTTAGCGCCCACATAGCCTTATGATCTAACTCTACCGTCCAATGGCAAGACTTCCCATATACAAGTTTGTAGGGGGACATGCCTATAAGAGTCTTGAATGCGGTGCGATAGGCCCATAGAGCATCATCAAGCTTCCTTGACCAATCCGTTCTATTATCATTCACAGTCTTTGCCAAAATCTATTTGATCTCTATGTTGTACACTTCAACTTGCCCACTAGTCTGCAGATGGTAAGGAGTGGCTACATTGTGGCGAACACCATATTTCTCAAGTAGTGCCTTGAACAACTTAATACAAAAGTGGGAACCTTCATCACTGATAATCTCCCTCGATGTACCAAATCTAGAGAAGATATTCTTTTTCAAGAATGCGGTGACACTTTTACCTTCATTGTTGAGGAGCGCAACTTCTTCCACCCACTTCGATACATAATCAACCGCAACAAGAATATACTTCATCCCATGTGAAATTCACAAATGGACCCATAAAATCAATGCCCTATACATCAAACAACTCTATCACCAAGATAGGATTCATAGGAAGCTCTTGCCTCTTTGAAATCCCTCCTTCTCTTTGGCAACGGTCACAAGACTTGGAGAAATCATGAGCATCTTGGTGGATGGTAGGCCAGTAGTACCCACACTGCCAAATCTTATGCGTAGTCCAAATACCACTATGATGCCCACCAACAGGTCTTTAATGACATGCCTCAAGTACACTCAACCTTGGGCACACAGCGACGAATAATCCCATCAGCACAACTCCGATACAAGTAAGGCTCATCCCAAAAGAATTTCTTCACATCATGCATAACCTTTTTCCTTTGGTGAAAAGACAAATCTGGGGGCACCAAATTTCTTGCCAAATAATTAGCAAAGTCTGCGAACCAAGGAATCATATCATGAGAAGAAGCCAATACATGTTCATCTGGAAAAGCATCATTAATTTCAGCCCTATCACCAAGATTTAGCATTGCCTCTTCCTCTAATCTGGATATGTGATCGGCAACTTGATTTTCAGACTCCTTTCTATCTTTCACCACAAAATCAAATTCTAGCAACAACAATACCCATCTGATCAACCTCGGTTTCGCATCATTCTTTGTCATCAAGTATCTCAATGTAGAATGGTCAGTATGCACTATGACCTTAGTACCAAGCAAGTAGGATCGAAATTTCTCGAATGCAAAAACCACCGCAAGAAGCTCTTGTTCAGTCACAGTATAATTCTTCTGGGCCACATTTAGAGCTTTGCTAGCATAGTAAATAGGATGAAGAATCTTCTCTCGCCTCTGTCCCAAAACCACACCAAGCGCCACTCCACTTACATAACACATTACTACAAACGGTTGTCCCCAATCCGATGAAATAATGACAGGCGCAATACTTAACTTCTCCTTCAACTCCCCAAATGCTCTCAGACAAGCATCGTCGAAATAAAACTTATACTCCTTTTCGAGCAGTTTGCACAATGGATGTGCAATTTTGGAGAAATCCTTGATAAACCTCTTATAGAAACCTGCATGCCCAAGAAAACTTTTAACACCTTTAACAGAGATAGGTGGTGGAAGCTTTTCTATTACCTCAACTTTTGCTTTATCTACCTCAATACCCTTCTCATAAATCCGATGACCCAGAATTATCTCTTCTTTCACCATAAAGTGGCATTTTTCCCAAGTCACCACAAGATTGAAATCTTCACACCTTTTAAGTACCTCGGCCAAATGATTCAAGCTACGATCAAAAGAGTCACCTACCACAGAGAAATCATCCATGAACACCTCAATAGTGTCCTCTACCATATCAGAGAATATAGACAGCATACAATGCTGGAAGGTGGCGGGAGCATTACACAACCCAAATGGCATTTGTTTGAAGGCGAAAGTCCCATAAGGGCAAGTGAATCTGGTCTTCTCTTGGTCTTCCGAAGCTATAGAAATCTGATTGTAACCCGAATAACCATCAAGTAAAAAATACCAACCCTTACTTGCAAGTCGGTCCAATCTAATCCATGAACGACAAAAGAAAGTGGTCCTTTTCTGTCCAAGCATTTAGTTTACAGTGGTCCATGCAGACTCTTCATCCCGTCACGGGCCGCATCAGAACAATCTCGTGTCTCTCATTAGGTACCACAGTAATCCCACCTTTCTTGGGCACACACTGAATGGGACACACCCAATTACTATTTGCAATAGGATAAATAACTCTAGCATCCAACCACTTGATGATTTCCTTCTTAACGACCTCTTGCATAGGCGGATTTAGTCTCCTCTGGTGCTCAATACTAGGCGTGTTATCCGGTATGAGTTGAATTTTATGAGAACAAATACCAGGAGGAATCCCAATAATGTCCGCAATAGTCCACCCAATAACTCGCTTGAACCTCTTCAACACGGAAACCAATACCTCAACTTGTGCCGCATTTAAATCTGCCTCAATGATGACCAGTAAAGTACCATCTCTCCCCAAGAATACATACCACAAATGTGATGGCAGAGCCTTAAGCTCCAAATTTGGTGCCTCCTCAACAGACGCTCTAGCAGGTGCAGAGTCGTGATTCTTCATGTCTAACTCCAATCTCTTTGGTTTTGAGCGGAATTCAAACCTAACAAGTGTGGCGACCAATTCATCATAGTCTTCAGTACCATCACCATCAAAGTTCATCATTACTGTTGCTAGTGCATCAACACCCAACCTCTCTTCAATAGACACCTCAGAACCACTCTCTACATTATGTATCACCACAGATACCGATTTGAGCTCACTACTCTGCTTCATGGACCTAGACATATTGAAAGTTGCCTCTTCATTGTTCAATCAGAACTTTATCTGCCATTTCTCCATATCAACCAAAGTGCGCCCAGTGGCTAGGAATGGTCTCCCAAGGATAATGGGGATCTCAAAATCAACATCACAATCGAGTATCACAAAATCCACCAAAAAAATAAAGGACTCCACTTTCACTAGTACATCTTGGAGCACACCAATGGGCTTCTTCACAGTTCTGTCGGCCATAAGCAGTCGCATCGCAGTCGGTTTTGGATCCCCTAAACCCAATTTCTTGTAAATAGATAATGGCATCAGATTGATGCTAGCACCTAAATCGCACAACGCCTTTGCAAAATGTAGCAACCCAATGGTACAGGGAATAGTGAAAGCACCAGGATCCTCCTTCTTCTTCACAAGAGACCTTGTAGCAATAGCACTACAATGTTGCAACTTATCATCATCTTCGAAACTCATGGCCCGCTTTTTAGTTACCAAGTCTTTCATAAACTTCGCATACCCAGGCATTTGCTCCAAAGCTTCTATCAATGGCACATTGATGGAAAGTTGTTTCAACATAATAATAAACATGCGGTATTTACCTTCTTCAGTCTTCTTCACTAACCTCTGTGGGAAAGGAGGTAGAGGTCTAGGCATGGGGACAACTTTCTGAGTTATTTCTGCTTCCTTCTCTATTTCATTATTGGGCTCTTCATTTACCTTAATCACATCATCATCTTTCCTAACCTCAACTTCAACTCCAGACGGCATCGGTGGATCAATGGTTTGCTTACTCCCTCGAGTAGTAACTGCCATACAATGCCCATCATTCTTTGGATTTTGGATGGAATTGCTAGGAAGTGTGCCAGGTTGATGTGGATTTACTGTAGTTGACAACTGAGTCATCTGCTGCTCAAAATGCTTGATTGACACTGCATGGGTATCAAATTTTTTACCAATACCAGACAAGTCATTTATCATCTCCTCCACATTCTCATCAGTTGCATCAAACCTCCTCATTATCTTCTGCATCATATCCTCAATACGTGACATATTACCTCCAATTTCCCTATTACCAGTTTCTCGATTGAGGAGGGACATAAGGCCCAACCCGATCATTTTTGTTGACATAGTTGTTTCGTTTGTAGGTGTTGTCGCGATTGTAGTTCCCATCCCAGACATATTTACCCTCTCGGTTGTAGTTGCCATAGTTCCGACCTTGGTTTCCTTGATCTTGGCACCAATTATCCATATTAGAACTTTGGGCGTTGGCTCGGAAACCCCCTGTCTGATTATTCACCACATAAGTATCCTCTTCATAGTAACACACCTCAACTGGTGGTGGATTCCTAGTCAAATAATTCACAGCATTTACCTTCTCTGCACCTCCGCTCACATGATTCAACACAAATCCTAGTTCGGTCCTCATCTGAGCCATCTCCTCATAAATTTTATCTGCAGATTGATTGTTTGTAGCTTGAATGGCAAATGTGTTCCTCCCAGTATCCGACCTTCTAGTGCACCAAGCTTTATTGTTTCAAGAGATCTTCTCTAGTTTCTCCGCAATCTGGTCAAAAGTGCACTCACCATACGAACCTCCAGCGATAGTATCAAGTACTGCCTTACTGTTATCATCCTGACCTCAGTAGAAATACTCCTTTAGCGACTCATCATCAATACGGTGATTCGGAACACCCCTTATGAAAGCAGTGAATCTGTCACAAGAACTACTCACAGACTCTCCAGGTAGTGCTACAAAATTGATGAGTTTGTCTTTGTGGTTCAGCTTCTTAGACACTGGAAAAAATCTTGCTAGGAACACATCAGTCAACTGGTCCCATGTATAGATTGGGTTATAAGGAAGCTCATTAAACAACACAGCAGCATCGCCGGTCAATGATAGATGGAATACTCACAATCCAATGACATCCATGTCCAATTCCGGTCGACCCACACAACTTTTGCAAACACTCCTTATCTTGGTTACGTGCGTATGTGGATCCTTCGATGCCAAACCCACAAACAAGCCCTTCACAGTAAGCATCTGCATCAAATTGCTAGTCACCACAAATGTATGCCCTAGAGGTAGAGGAGGTAGGACAAGAGGTTCGTCAGATTTAGGAGAATTAAATTTGACTCTATAGTTATCACGCAGTCTTGGTCCTGGTGGATCCAGTACCCTCACTGCATCTCTTAGTAAATTATCAACTTGAACCTGATTATTCTCATCATTAACCCTCGGAGGCTGCAACCCAACACCATAACCTAACTCTCCTCCAATAGGATTAACTGGAATTCATTGATTATTCATTCTCTGCAAAGTTCTATTTAGTTCTGGATCGTAAGGCGTAAGTGGTTCACCTTGGCTCCGTGTACCTGGCATACACTAGAGTAGGAACAGATGAGTCCAAAGATTGAACTCATTTAGGGATATATTTTAATAGAAATTGTGTCCTCAAATGCCTATTTTACCTCAATATCTGATGAAAACCTTTAAGTTTTAGGTATTTGAAGTTTGAAGGAAAACATGAACAGTACTTTGCAAAAAGGAACGAAAAGGCTGAAAAGAACAAGAAAATGAAGGTATGAAGATCACTGAGTTCACTTGGCGAATCATCGAAGAGTCCCACTTCGCCTTTTGTTCCAGTGTGCTAAGCCCTGAAGTAAAGGATCAAGTCGGCGGAAAAAGAGAGCAGTCGGCGCGTCGCCGAGAAAGTCTGCGAAGCAGTACTATGTCGCCCAATGACCCAGAGCACAACAATACCGAAGGATGATGCAAGATGGCGATGAACTACACCAAAGGGTGAATAACTGAGTCATTCGGCGATTCCGACTAATGTCACCGAGTGATCCGCTGCAGCATAAATTTTTGAAAACTATAAGTACTCGTTGAGAGTTATAGCTTAAAAAGAGATTTTAGTATTATTTTTTCTATCATATTTTGGATTTAGTACTATTTTTAAGTTACTTTCAAGTTTGTAAGGGTTTGAAGACTTGAAGAAGAAAAGGGTTTCACCTCCTTCAATTTGGAAGTGGGTCTCTTGGATTCTTCCTTCTTTGCTCAAATCAAGACTTATTTCTCTATACCCATTTGATTTCAATATCATTGAAGGTTTAAATTTATATCTATTGATGTGTGGATAAAAACCCCCATTCTTAGGGTGTGCTTTAGCAAATATGTGTTGATATTATTGTTGGGTCTAGCTTGCTGATAGGTTAGATGTATTTTAATGGTGATTACACCTAATGGTTGTGGTTTAATTTAATGGGTTTGTAGTTGCAAATACAAAGCCATCCGTATGTTTTCGGCTTCCCGAGAGGGAGGTCGTGAAACCAAGACCACTAGACTGATGGCCTAAGGAATAGGTCGACACGAGGTTCAGCCTGAGAGGGTGAGCCCTAGTCCCATATCCTAACACTCAGCTCGAGAGAGTGAGTGGGGTAAGGCATAGGCTGGTCTTCATGCGGTAAATGGGTGTCTGAGAGGAACACATTTGAAACGGGGTAAGTTGCCCGAGAGGGAACTTATTTCCATCTAAAGCTTAGCCTAGTCATTATTATCTTGCAAATTTCCTATCGAAAGCATGTACCCGACTATTTATCTCAACCTGTATTAAGGTCACACCCCAAGAACTCTTCCCCATACTTGATTTCTTTGTTATTTTTGTTGTTTTTACTTACTAGTGACAAAAATCCTCAAATTGATATTTCACTTTTGTTTTCCCCTCTAATTTACAATGTTTTTCATCGTTAATGTATTTAGCTACGACTAGTTAAAACTAGATTTTATTTTTCTATTAATTCTCAGAACCGCTCTCTTAGGACATGACCCCAACCCTTGGTTGGGTTACTATACTATTGCACGATTCATAGACACTTGTATTGGAAGTTGTATCGTTGATTACGAATACGCAAAACATCAAAATGGTGTCGCTGTCGGGGAGTGGTGTTACTTGAGAATTCTTAGATTAAGTAGAATTCTTGATTCTTCCTAGTTTTAGTTGTACTAATCTAAATTGTAGTTTTGTTTTGCTAGTTTGAATATCAGAACAGGAACTAGGGATAGAAAATCATTATGGATATCACACGGATCATCACCTTTTGAAACTATTGAATCTCAGGGATAACCTCCTGACATTTAAACAGGTAGGGGATGAAACAATTCAGGAAATGTGGTTGAAGTTTCAAACGGTGCTGCAACCATGCCCATCCCATGGGATGACGGACAAGGGACTACTGGAGTGCTTCTATAGGGGTCTAGCACTCGAGAATAGAAGTATAGCTGATCAACTCTGTGAGGGTGGTATGCTACACCATCCCTATGAAGTTGTGGAAAAACTTCTTGATGGCATGGTAAAAGGCAACAAAGAAGCAAAAAGAAAGCAGGAGTGGGACGCACTAGTCACCAGTTGGATGTTCTATCCACCCGAGTCACGGAATTAGAAGTACAAGCCAATGGAAAGTCAAAGCACTCCTCCCTTCGAGAGTGTAAACATGGGAAGAAGCAGATAGGTGTGCAGGATGATGAAGCTTTGCCACTCATTCAACAAAAAATTGAGGCACATGAAAAGATGTTAAATGAGATGAAGGAGAACATCGAAATGCTAAACGAAGTGTCAGCCTCTCATTCCATGACTATTCAGCTACAGGATGCTCAAATTGACCATTTGATATCAGGTCATTACCCACCATTCACTAAGGACTCTCCTAATTACAACATGGGCGACTCTGAAAATGAAGAATAGTTGATGACTTGCATCGTGCCGCGACGTTAACTAAGGCGATGTTTGGGAGGCAACCCAAAACCCCTTAATATTTTATATTTACGTACTGGTAAAATAATGATATGTTGTGGTGTAGGTTGAAATATCAAAAGTGCTCGAAAAGTGCAGGGTGACAAGCAACAGATCCAAATGGTGAGTTGCCAAAGAGGTCGGCGATCTCGACCCTATTTATTGTTTGATTCCAATTATTTCCAAAGTTGAAACCTGTAAAACTCGGCGAGCATGTGAAATGAGTGGCGCTTCACCGAATATGTTGGCGATCTTGATGGTGACCGCCGTTTGAACTCCCAAGCGTTCTGTAAAACTTGACGAAATAGGTGATTGCTCAGCGACACGCCAACTAATTTGGCAGTTCAGACTGATATCGTCGAATACGCAGGAAGTGGGTGGCACTTGAGTAAAGCTGAAACAAGGTGGTTGTGAAGCATTCGAGAAAGTGGGTTGAAAATAGGTGTGTTGGGTTGTTTAGCGATGTTGTGGAGAGCTTGTTGAATTACTCAACGACTCGCATAACGTCCCCACCTCGCCTTCTTTTCAATGCTAACATTTTGGAAAGTCTACACCCAAAAGTGGCAGAAGAACCATGCCTACCTAACAGATGGAGCAACCGCATAACCAGGATCACTTATTTACCTCCCTATTTGTCCTACTTATTTTTACTGCTGAACACTTTTAATGGAATTTGAGGACAAATTGCCTTTTATTTGCGGTAGGGTGAGGCCCACCTTTGTGTGCTATTTGTGATTCGTGTTTTGTATATTTGGGTTGTTTGTTTCTTTTTATATATTGCCTTTCATGGATGTTTGAGCTCATGGCTCCTCTTTTTTATTATAATTGATGCAAATTTTGACCCTTCCGAAAAAATGTTCGCCACCGCTTGTGTTGAAAGTGGTTGTTCTTTTGCAAAATTTAAGTTTCGGTTCTGATCAATACTGATGACTTGAATAGTGCTCTCAATCGAACGAACAGGAATGTGCGGCTACGACGAGACCAAATGAAGTTGCATAGACAATATGTGAACTCCTTGCATGTTGTTGGGATTAGTCATTTATCGAATTGATTCTCTTGTAATGACCGTTGCACACTAGCGAAAGTGTGTAGTCTTGTTTGACTTAAGTGTTGATGCCTTGTGTGATTAGCTTACTCTGAACTATGCATGAATAAACCCAGAATTTTCCCCATTAGTCTGATTAATTTAGAAAGGTGTCCTCTTGATATGATCTTAGGCAACTTTAAAGAGTGTGAGCCAAATTGGACATATACCTTCTTTTTTACCTACATGTGAGCGTCTGAAACTCTTTTGAACACCCTTGAACCTTACCTTTCTTTGGAAGAAACTTGATAAACCCTAGACCTTACTTGACCCACTACCTATAATCCTCGTGATTTGTAATTTAGTGAATAGCCAACTTATGCCAAAAGCCTAAGTTGGGGGTGTGGTGAAAAGGAAAAGGAGAAGTCAAGAAGTGCAAGAAAAAGTCTCTCTAACCCATGGTGTTGCAAAACAAAATGGAAACCCTTCTAAGAATTTAAAAAAAAAATGTATATAACTTTTGAATAAAGATACAAAAGGAGTTGGGTTTCCAAGCAATACATGGAGAGTGAATGAAAGGATGACTTAGAAGCACTAGAAGAAAAAGTGATAAGGGAAGGAAAAATGACGTTTTGAGAACACCACATCTCATGAGGATGAAGAAGTCACTGAGACTAAATGACCAGACCTATGAACTCAGCCTCATTACAAGCCTTGAAAAGACCTTTTTGATCTTGAGTAAGCCGAATCGAAAGTCGATTGCAAAATAAGGGCAAACCTATGGGTGAAAACATGCATTTTGTTCCTCTTATTAAGTGTGAGCGTTGCATCTAATTCCTGGTCTTAAATTGATTAACTTATGTGTGTGAATATGGAATCATTCTTCGTGTGAGGGCATTTAGATACTTTTGTTGAGCTTGAACTTACATTGATAGCAAGTATTGCGATCATGAGAATCTTTGGTATTGTTGTGTCACAACTTGAATCTTTGAGAGCACAATTGAATCTTAGCATAAGTAGTTTGAAGTCTTGTTGTGTACATTAATGATTGAGTCTTATGTAGCACTATTTGAGACACCCTGTTTGAACAACTGAACTTGAGGACAAGCAAAAGTTTAAGTTGGGGGTGTTGATGAGTCCACATATTGGACTCATTTAGGGCTATATTTTAATAGAAATTGTGTCCTCAAATGCCTATTTTACCTCAATATCTGATGAAAACCTTTAAGTTTCAGGTATTTGAAGTTTAAAGGAAAGCATGGACACTAATTTGCAAAAAGGAACAAAAAGGCAGAAAAGAATAAGAAAATAAAGGCCTGATGATCACCAAGTTCACATGGCGAATCGCCGAAGAGTCCAACTTCGCCTTTTGTTCTAGTGTGCTGAGCCCTAAAGGAAAGGATGAAGTCGGTGGAAAAAAAGAGCAGTTGGTGCATCGCCGAGAAGGTCCGCGAAGCAGTACTATGTCGCCCAATGACCCAGAGCACGCGATGCCGAAGGATGATGCAAGACAGTGATGAAATACTACAAAGGGCGAAACGTCGAGTCATTCGGCGATTCCGACTAATGTCGCCGAGTGATCCGCTGCAGCACAGATTTTTGAAAATTATAAATACTTGTTGAGAGTTATAGCTTAAAAAGAGATTTTAGTATTATTTTTTCTATTAGATTTTAGATTTAGTACTATTTTTATTTTACTCTCAAGTTTGTAAGGGTTTGAAGACTTGAAGAAGAAAATGGTTTCACCTCCTTCAATTTGGAAGTGGGTCTCTTGGATTCTTCCTTCTTTGCTCAAAGCAAGACTTATTTCTCTATACCCATTTGATTTCAACATCATTGAAGGTATAAATTTCTATCTCTTGATGTGTGGCTAAAAAAACCCATTCTTGGGGTGTGATTTAACAAATATGTGGTGATATTATTGTTGGGTCTTGCTTGCTGATAGGTTAGATGTATTTTAATGGTGATTTCACCTAGTGGTTGTGGTTTAATTTAATGGGTTTGTAGTTCAAAATACAAAGCCACCCATGTGTTTTTGGCTTGCCCGAGAGGGAGGTCGCGAAACCAAGACCACTAGACTGATTGCCTAAGGAGTGGGTCGACATGAGGTTCAGCCCGAGAGGATGAGCCCTAGTCCCATATCCTAACACTCATCTCGAGAGAGTGAGTGGGGTAAGGCATAGGCTGGTCTTGATGCGGCAAATAGGTGTCCTAGAGGAACACATTTGAAATGGGGTAAGTTGCCCGAGAGGGAACTTATTTCCATCTAAATCTTAGCCTAGTCACTATTATCTTGCAAATTTCCTATCGAAAGCATGTACCCTACTATTTATCTCAACTTGTATTGCGGTCACACCCCAAGAACTCTTCCCCATACTTGATTTCTTTGTTATTTTTGTGGTTTTTACTTACTAGTGACAAAAAACCCCAAATTGATATTTGACACTTTTGTGTCCCCCTTTAATCTACAATATTTTTCATTGTTAATGTCTTTAGCTATGACTAGTTAGAACTAGATTTTATTTTTCTACTAATTCTCATAACCGCTCCCTTGGGACACGACCCCAACTCTTGGTTGAGTTACTATACTATTACACGATTCATAGACACTTGAATTGGAAAGTTGTGTCATTGATTACGAATATGCAAAACATCAGGAACTTGAGAGAAACAACAACAAAAGAAAAAGTAAAATAAGGAAATATTTGACTAAAGTTCAATAATGTAGTTAAATTTAATCTAAAATCCAAATTCCCCGACAGCGGAGCTAAAATTTGATACACTCAAATTACAGCTCCCTAAAGAAGCGTAAGCGATCGTTATCAAGTAAAGAATCCAACTTGTAGGTTAGGGTCGATCCCACGAGGAATGTGGTTTAGACTTAACTTTAACCAATGATTATATTCGTTTAGTCAATATATTTTCGAAAACAAGTAATAAAAGGAGGGCATTTGTGAAACAAATTCAGGAAATTATATAAGTAATCAATGAGCAAGATTCAAACTTTAGTTGTTATCAAGATGAGAAAGAAACTAGGGCATACGTGTTCCCCATAATCTCATAACTCCATAATCCTAGTAATAGCAATCCCTTCCTAGTGTATTACATGCAAAGTGATAAATTAGGTATCTCTAAATTCTTGGTCCGGCATCTAGAGAATTTCACCTCGCACCTTGGTCCGGCTACGTGTGTATAATTTACTAACCCTTACCTTTACCTCAGATTAGACATCACATCGATGTATGGCTTAGTTTTCACCCTCGCACCAATCGACATTAGACTATTAGATAGTATCACTCTTAATATATGTTGATAATTCATTTCTTGTTAATTACATCCTCGGTCCGCCAAGTAGTAACAAGGCGAGTTCTAACGCGTGACTCGTTAAACAGATTTCTAAGCAAAATAATCATCAATGCATGCAATAACACTATTCAAGAATTGCTTAATTACTATTCATACTTCATTAATCACTCATGATTCCCACAACCCTAGCTGTGGATTTAGTTGCTCATGCTAGGAAGAACACAATTCATAGTTGTGTAAGAATAATTCATGAACTTACAATTAGAGTAGAAGAAATCCAAAAACCCAACTTGAATTGCAAAGTTAAAATCTTCAAAACAACTTAGGAAATCAAGAATTCCTAAAATTGCAAGTTAATCTCCAAAGCCAAAAAACTAGAATAAAAGTAAGAAAGTCTAACCCCAAAAACAAGGTTTACATGCCCTATATCTAGAAAAAAAGTCCTAACTAAAAAGGAAACGAAATAAGGAAATAATGTTTCAAGACGCGGTTTCGATCGACGATACTTACCTACGGACCATGGATTGATCTACGGTCCGTAGGTCACTTCTGTGACTCAGGACTTGGGCAAATTTCTAACTTCAACAACTTCAAATCTCATAACCAAACGACGGAGCACCAGTACGGACCGTGGATTGATCTACGGTTTGTGAATCCTCCTCCGTATTTCTATACTTAGAATCTTCACAATCAGGTACTGGAACCCCTCTCTGAATCATTTGACGGATCAGCAGTACGGTCCGTAGATCAAACTACGGTCTATCGATTGCTACCGTGGTTCCACACTTGGTAAAGAATTCCCTAATTTTCCTTCAAGCCTTTCTTGTCCATCTACGACACCCATCTACGGAGCGTGAATGGACCTACGGTCCATGGATCACCTCCGTAGATGCCCTTTTCTGCACATCCTTCAGCTGCATCTCTCAGTTTCCATGTCTGAACATATTTCCTGCAAACATGAGAAAAATACATAAAAACCAATACAAAATGGCCCGAGAAACACACAAATCTTAAGTGAAATGTATTAAAAATATCGTAAACTCACGGTATTTCAACCTTGTGTGATGACACCTAGAATTTTCCCCGTTGGTCCGATTGACTAAGTGATTCAAGCTCTTGAAATTATTTTGGCAACAATTATAAAGAGTGAAACAATTTGACATTATACCTCTTTTGTGGGCAACCTTGTAAGTGTGTGAACTTTGCTTGAACCCCTTTTGAGCCTTAATCTTTTCTTGGAAAAAACTTGAGTAAATGAGACCTCCATTTATTGTAACACCCCGTATCCTAGATAGAACAAATGCAGACTTTGAGAGGTTGCAGGTGCAACCCACGGTTGCCATCCACGGACCGTAGGTCAAATCACGGACCGTAGGTCAAACCACGGTCCGTGGTTCACCACTGCAGCCCCTCCCAAAACCCAGCTCAGAAAATTGGCTAAAGTCTCGACCAACGGACAAACCTATGGTCCATAGGTCAAACCACGGTCTGTGGTTTGTGTCCGGGGATCAAGACTCCTTTAACCAGCCTCTGACACAAACTACGGTCGCCCATCACGGACCCTCATTCGATCCACGGTCCGTAGGTCTGACCGTAGATAAGGGTCAGCAGCCAATTAGATGAAAATTATTGATGGGGTCAACTTCAAATGGTGATAACTCTTATCACAAAAGTAATTATGTGTCCCATGACCTATTATATGATAGATAATTGAATCCTCTTTCCAACGCCACCGAGTTTGCTAAACTCTGACCTCCGAGTTTGCTAAACTCTGACCTCCGAGTAAAACGTTATGCTCGTTTTAGTGAAGTCCTGTCGAGCAGGCTTAACTTACGGACCCTATCTACGGACCGTCGATTGAATGATGGCCCGTCAATCCAATCCGTCGATCACTCCGACAGTAGTTATGTCAGGGGCCTTTTGGTATTTTCCTATTTCATTTAACCCTTAAGCTACGTCGTTTAGACCCTAAATCATGATGCTTTAGTCAGTTTAAGCCTAGAAACATAACTAGAACTTACCTAAGTTAAGTCATTAATCAAAACATAGAAAATTAGAAGCAAGAGAGGAGAAAAATGTCAAGAACCCTAGTTCAAGAACGCATCAGTTTAGTAGCATAATACCGAGTTGGACTAGGGTTCAGCGTACACATATAGTTCCATAAGTACGAGCCATGTAGGTGTAAGTCTCTTATGTGGGCAACATCAGTTTAGTGATCACGCCAGTATGCCTCTATACCTCTGGCAGGGTATATTGGGTCTTCTCGATGGGGCGTATACATCGGACTCCATATTTAGCTCATGTGGTTTGATTGTCGGTTATTGGTAGCTCCCACAGTTCAGTCAGACTCTATTGCATTGACCACATTTACAGTTCATTCAGTATTCAGTCAACACATTTTAAATTGGTCATTACATTCAGTTAGTTCAGATTTAGTATCTCATCTTATGCATATATACTTGCTTTTTTGCTTGTTCAGTTATATGTTATTTCAACTTTACTCTATCCTGCATGCTCAGTACCATTCAAGTACTGACGCATACGTGCGCTACATCTTCTCGTGATGTAGGTTCAGGTTCTCAGCATCCAGATCACGCTTAGATCAGTTCCCGATCTCCAGTTCGGAAGAATCAGTGGTGAGTCCTCATTCTCTGAGGACAATAGTCATAAGTTTCTTTTCAGTATTTTTAGTCCTTTAGTTTCAGTTTTACTAGACTTAGTTGGGGTCTGTCCCAGCATTTCTAGTCAGTTAGAGGCTATTTTCAGACATAGTTAGATTTAGCTTAGTATTGATTTAATATCTTCTTTGTATTAAACTCATCAGTTATCATTTATCTCAGCTATAGTATGTGGGTATTCCCCATCTTTTCATTGTAATTATGATTTAGCTTCCGCATCAGTTTTTTATCTTTAGTATGCGCATGATCATGCCAGCAGGGTTAGCTTGGGATCACTTGTGGTCCTAGGTCCCGTGTTCATGTCTAGGGGGTAGTTTTGGGGCGTGACATTTATCCATTCACCTATAATCCTCTTGGAATGTGGTTTATTTGAATAGCCAACTTAGTCCAAAAGCCTAAGTTGGGTGTGTGGTGAAAAGAGAAGGATAATCAAGAAATTTGAAGAAGTCCCCCTTGATCCATGGACTTGAAAAATATGGAACCCCTCCATAAAAAAAAGAGAATGAAAAGAAGAAAGACGAAGAAAAAGAATGAAAAAGTTGTGAAATAAAGTAGTAAAAATTGCAATAGAAAATAGGATGTCCGGTAGTCCATGAGAATTGAATAATGGGGTGATTTTGAGCATGAATGAAAATGCTGAAGTAAAGAAAGGAAAGTTGAGCATGAATGAAAATGCTGAAGAAAAGAAAGGAAAGTTGTTCAGACCACATTTCATGAGGATAGTAGCCACAGAGCCTAAATGACCATATTTTTGCACTCAACCCCGTTACAAGCCTTGAAAAGACATTTTTGATCTTGAGTGAGCTGAAACAAATATTGGCTGGAAAATATGGGCAAGCCTATGGGTGAAGTCATGCATGTGTTCATCTTTTTGAGTGTGAGAGTTGTTTGGGATTCCGAAACTATAATGTGTTGAATGATTGTGTGTGAATATGGAATCATTCTTTGTGTGAGGGCAGTTGAGTACCTTTGTTGAGCTTAAACTTGCATTTAAACCAAGTGTTGTGAACTTGAGAATCTTCGATAAAGGTGAGTCACAACTTGAATCTTTAAGTGCACAATTGATCCTTGCATGAGTAAGTTGAGTCTTGTTGTGTGCATTCATGATTGAGTCTTGTGTAGCACTATTTGAGACATCCTTTTTGAACTGCTGAACTTGAGTTTTACTTGAGGACAAGCAAAAGTTTAAGTTGGGGGTGTTGATGAGTTCGAGATTTGGACTCATTTAGGGCTTTATTTACAATGATTTAGTGTCCTCAAATGCTTATTTTGTACCAATAACTGAATAAAAATCCTTGACTTTCAGGATTATGGTTTGAGGAGCAAAGCAAGAACACTAAGTTGCAAAAAGGAACAAAGCGAGTTAAAAGAATGAATAAAAGAGAGCCTGGTGATCGCCAAGTCCATTTGGCAAGTCGCCGAGTGGCTATTTGACCGCCTAAAGTTCCAATATTCAAGCCTTAAAGAAGAAAACCAAGTTGTCGAGAGAAAGGAGTAGTCGGAGGATCGTTGAGTGGTTCCGCGATGCATGGTTGGATAGCCCAAAGTTACAGACCCTGAGGTTGTTGACGGCCAAGACAGAAGGGTGATGGAATGGACAGAAGGGCTATGGAATGGACAAAAGGGCAGATCGTCGAGTGGATCGGCGAGCCCGACTTACTGCACCGAATGGCCCTTCACAGCATATATTTTGCGACTATAAATATAATGTTGAACATTTAGTATAGTATCAAATTATTATTGAATTTTCAGTTCTAAGTTTTTGGTATTGGATTCTGAGTATTGAGACAAGTTTCTCTCTAGGTTTTCCTAAGCTTTGGAGAATTGAAGTTTTTCACTTTCGAGATATTGGAAGTGGGTCTTTGAGATTCTTCGAATTGTGGGTCTTTGAGATTCTTCGAATTGGAACATTGTAAAGACGAAATCAATCTTACCCAGTTGATGGAAACTCAATTTGGTAACAATTTCTATCTTTTTATGATGTCTAGCTAAAACCCCAATTCTTGGGGTGTGATTATGTGATTATGGGCTGATTTAGTTTATGGGCATTGCTAATTGTTTGTTTAAATGATGTAGAAGTAAGTTTAATCAGTAATTATTGTTTAATTTAAGAATTGTAGTTGCAAATGCAGTTCTACCTTCGTATTTTTTGCTTGCTCGAGAGAGAAGTTTTAAAACTAAGATTATTGATTGATGGTCTATGGGTATTGGCTTGTCATGGGTTTAGCTCGAGAGAGTGAATCCTAAACCCTTTTCCACACATTCAGCTCGAGAGAGTGAATGGACTAAGTTGTGGGCTGGTCTTATTTTGCGTGCTTGTCGATATTCGAGAGAAATCAACTTGATTCGGGGTAAATTGTTCGAGAGAAAATTTATTCCCTCCATGGCTTAGCTTACTCACTAATATACAGCTATTCCCTAACAGTTGCAATTACCCTTTTGTCTTTATTAGCCTATAATTGAATCACATCCCAAGAACCCATCTCATTATTGTTATTTCGTATTGTTTGTTGCAGTTGTAGTTGATAATTAAAACCAAAACCCCCTATTTGACATTCGTGTCACCCCCTGATTTGAATGATGTTTTTATTCGATAACTTTTATTCCTATGACTAATTTGACTATGTTCATACTTCTCAGTTAATTCTTAAACACGTACCGCTCCCTGTGGGATTAGACCCCAACTCATTTAGTTGGATTTTATACTGACTAGCGATCGTTGACACTTAGAGTTGGATGAAGTGTCCTTGAAACGTTAAATCAATCCTACCAGTGCAGTGGAGCTTGAGTACAGGGCATGTTTAAGCGGCTGATACAAGACCTCAATTAAGAGACGTCTGACTTTTAATCCAAGGGTGAACTACTCTTTTAGGCTGTCATAGGTTCTTCTGCATCTTCTGCATCTTCTTGTCCTTCTTTTCGGACACATACATTCTAGGTTTTGGTTTATGTTTTAGTTTGGGGGTTGCATCCCCACTCTTGACTATTTAGAGTTTTGGTATGGCGACTTTCAATTCTTAGGGATTTTTTTTCATATTAAATAGTTTTTCTATTGATTTAGTTATGGGGACTCAATCCTTAGTTATCAAAACTTTTTGATTTCTTTATTCTAATGAACTTGGTTTATAAATGGTGTTGGGTTGGTTTTTGGGTTAGCCTTTTATTCTCCCGCCCGGTGGTTTAGAGTGTGTGTCACTTACAATGGTTGGAGTCACGACAATATTTGACTACACATACGTTCATCTTCTTATTTTGTATAATCTATCCAGTACAAAACAAACTAACATTAGTGAATACTTTTTACTATTTGTTTGTGTTGTTGAATTTGATTTTGTTCATTTCGATCTTTTTCACCCTCATCTAAACAAATATGAATCATAATTATGTCTATTTAATTGAATTTGATAGGAAAACACATTTTCTTACAGTCATGGAGAATTACAACTTGACCTTATGATGAAAAAGTAAGTTATACTTTTTCATATAATATCAATAACAAGTTAACAACGATCATGTCTCAATTTCAAATAATATATTTTTTCTTCTTTGTGTTTATGATTTTCTTTAGAATTTCCTCTTCTTCCCACCCTCGCGTCTCTTTATATTTATCAATTTTCACGCCATGCATGTTTCTTTACAGTTCTAAGAATTTAAACAAAACAAACAGCAATTAAAGATATATTTCAATCATTAAAATTTATCCTTTTAAGCAATCAATTACAAATTTTGAAAATTTTCTTAATAGTTAGCAAACTCCCAAAAAAATTAATTTTGAACCAAAGGAAAATAATTATAAATTTTAAACTTGATTAATACTTATAACAGAATTTCAACCATAATTAAGATAAATTCGTGAGGAACTGGTACCGTTTTAGGATCTACTCTAGCATTTTGAGATACTAATTTGAACCAAAAGAAATTATAGACTTGCAACAAGTATAATTCAAATAAAAATTAAATTTAAGAGGCATCATAGAGATACATAAGAAATAAAGAAAGAATACAATACACATATCATTACGATTTCAATCATTTAAAAATAGAAAAACAAACAAAATCAATACATAATTGTCTAACCTCTTACTACTTCACAACATATCTGTCACGACCCGGGAGCACCCCCTAGTCGTAACCGGCGTACTCGACCTCAAAGAGGTCTAATACAAGCCTCTTAGCATTCATTCATCGCATAGACACCAAAACCATAAGGAATTAAAACTTTCTTCACACACGAAGATACTTTCAATAAATAGCAAGCGGAAGACTTTTTAGACTTTA
>JAJOOO010080289.1:0-21155 GCA_029582685.1 Solanum piurae
TGATTTTATGGGTCCATTTGTGAGTTCACATGGGATGAAGTATATTCTTATTGCGGTTGATTATGTATCGAAGTGGGTGGAAGCAGTTGCGCTCCCCAACAATGAAGGTAAAAGTGTCACCGCATTCTTGAAAAAGAATATCTTCTCCAGATTTGGTACACCGAGGGTGATTATCAGTGACGGCGGTTCCCACTTTTGTAATAAGTTGTTCAAGGTGCTACATGAGAAATATGGGGTCCGCCACAATGTAGCAACTCCTTATCATCCGCAGACTAGTGGGAAAGTTGAAATATCCAAGACAGAGATCAAACAGATTTTGGCGAAGACTGTGAATGCTAATAGAACGGATTGGTCAAGGAAGCTTGATGATTCTCTATGGGCCTATCGCACTGCATACAAGACTCCCATAGGTATGTCTCCTTACCAACTTGTATACTGGAAGTCTTGCCATTTACCAGTAGAGCTAGAGAATAAAGTTTTGTGGGCGATGAAGAAGCTAAATTTGGATTGGGGTGCCGCATCTAATCAAAGAATGAATAACTTGAATATGCTTGATGAATTTCATCTAAAAGCTTATGAAAGTTCAGCTTTGTACAAAGAGAAGATGAGAAGGTATCATGATCAAAGAATTGAAAAGCGAGAATTTGTTATGGGTGATCTTGTGCTCCTATTCAACTCTAGGTTGCGCTTGTTTCCAGGCAAACTCAAATCCAAATGGATCGGGCCATTTTTTCTCACAAAAGTTCTTCCCCGTGGAGCGGTTGAGCTTGAGAACAGTGAAGGAACAAGGTTCAAGGTTAACGGGCAAAGGATCAAGATCTATCTGGGAAACACAGAAAGTGTGCAAGAAGTGGTTGAGGCATATCATCTTGATGAAGTCTGAGTAATCAAGAGGCCTACGTCATGCCGCGACGTTAAATTAAGCGCTGCTTGGGAGGCAACCCAAGATGTAAAATCTAGCCAACAATAGGTCGTTTAGTAGTTACTTCTCTGTACTCATTGATACAGTTGTTTTAGTTTTGTTTTAGTGTTGGCTAGATATAGCATAAGGTCCGTGTCTAAAAAATGTCCAGAAAATGTAAAAAGAATGGGCTAATGGTTGCTACATGTGCAGGGGCAGAAAAGCAGAATCTGCAGACAAATGTCTGGTGCAGCTGTCTACGGACTCTATCGACGGTCCGTTGTTCACTCCACGGACCATGAATGGCGTCCGTAGACCCCAGGTAAGTCCCTAAATTCTTCCAAGTGTGAGGTGATCTATGGTCCCGACTTACGAACTGTAGATTGACCTACGGACCGTAATCGGGGTCTCGTAGGTCAAAACCCTAGTCTGCCCGACCTTACCCGAACTCCATCTATTTAAAAGCCCCAAAGCTTAAAACATTTCCCACTCTTTCCAAAACCCTCAGCCGAACCTCCACACCCCAAATTCCAAAAATTCACTCCCTCACACCACCCTCCATCAGATCTCCCAAAGAAATTCACCCCCACAATCCACATACTCACACCCTTCCCATTTTTCTCGAAAATTCCCATCATCAAGAGAGTTTGGTGACCGAGTACAGTACAACATTGGGTCAAATTCAGTCGGAGTCTAAGTCTCTGCATGCAATCACATCACTGCTTGTTTCTTGTAAGGTAATTGATTGTTCCCTCACTTTGAATTACGATTCATAGCTTGAATAGGGTAAGTCGGGAGTGGGTCTTGACCTTGGGTAGCTAATCATCCCTAAATGCATGTTAAATATGAAATTTAGACGCCCTTGGGACGATGGTCAGTGATTGCAGGTAATTCTAACTTAAACCCAGTAGAACTACGAGTCTAAATGTAAGTTCTGACTTAGGGTTCCATAACTTGTATGAATGGCGTGCTTAATTGAAGTAGTGGACCCCCGAGAATGACGAACTAGCATGTGGAGTGTTGAAATGCATGATTAGATTTACTTAGTGTTGTTGTTGATCCTCTTGTATGTCTAAATGATAAGCACCGATGTATAAATTTGGCCCAGATCCACCCACGAGACCCCGTCCATGGACCGTGTGACACGACGGAGGTGGACTACGGTCCGTGGAATGACCCACGGACCATTCTACATTTTTATCGTTCCCATCTGTGGCTATACCCTGGGTACTTCTGACTTACGGAGCAGGTCCACGGACCGTAGGTTGACCGTTGGTTCCCTCCGTCGGTTACCACTGTAGCTAACTGTAAAAAAAAAAAAAAAAAATTCCTCTTGACTTCGTTTGTTTATGGTTCTTAAATTCTTTCCACCATGTTTAGTGCTTGTATTGGGTCCGAACATCTTCTCCGCAGGTACCATGATACCAAAGAAGAAAGTCGTCATCAACAGGTGTCAGTCATAGTCTGTGGCGCCGTCCTTACGACTGATCAACGAGGATAACGACAGGAAACGAGACCCGGATTACTCACCCACACTTGCCCAGACTGCTCCGAACCAGTCCAAGAAGGTGCTCCCCGACGTAGTCACTTCCTCCCAGTATGATGAGGAGGATACACTGATCGGTTCACCAACTAGGTCTGGGTTCGGTTCTGAGTTCAACTCTGCTGCCGGGTCTGGGTCTGGGTCCGCCACCGGCTCAAGTGCACATGAAGCGGTTGCCTTGTCTAATGAGGAATCTAGCTCTGATAGGATTCACATCCCTCAAAATGACCAACCAGATCCTGTAGACGGAGAGCCGAACAGGCGGTGCGTCGAGGGACAGTGGCAGATTTACCGTGATGCCAAGATGAAGAATGTGAAGGAAAAGATGGCTCGTACAATTACGGAGGAGCGCAGAGTTCTCACCGAGAGCCTCCACACTATGCCAGAGATCGACCATCTTTTCCAAAGACACAAGTGCGAGTGGATGGCTCGTGATACGGATACTTATAGAGAGGAGATTGTGCGGGAGTTTTACGCTTCCTATGTTGCCACTCTCCGAGGGAGAATTCACAAGAACACCAAGCTCGTAGCACAAGACCCCCTCACATCCACCATGGTCTGAGGTGTCTCGATGGACTTATCCTACACCACCATCAGCCGGTTGCTTTATGGCCCTAACCCTCACCACACATGGGCGGACTCCACCGCTGAATTTGACTATCGATGGGAAATTATGCGGACAAGAGATTTTGGCTGAAATACGGATAAAAGGGAAGCGGTTATATCATGGCTAGCTCGGCATATGGCTTTGGATGGAGAGAGAGCGGAATGGGTTGTTGCACCCCAGTTGGGTATTCGAAAGGCCACCCTCACTTTGGCAGCCAAGTTCTTTTGGCAATTGGTCCGCAATAGATTGTCACCAACAATGGCCGATAATATAGTCACATAGGATAGAGCAGTCATGGTGGCTGCACTGGTTGCAGGATTGAATATAAATTCCCCCCGCCTGCTACTAGGAGAATTGCATGAGAGGGCTTTCAAGACCACCACCACCTAGCCTTTCCCTTGTATGATCTTTCAGCTTTGTAGGGATGCATGAGTGCCTATTTGGCACTGTGATAAATTGGTGCATGCGACTGGGACCCTTGACATTGGGTTGATTCAGGATGACGCGAATGTGGCAGCACCACGCAGAGGGCCCCGAGTTGATGTACCTATGGGTGAGGATTTGATACACACTGTGGGGAAGATGCAGGGAGATGAGCCCCCCACTACAGCTCCGACTGATGAGCACCTAGCTTTCTTTTCTCAGACAGCCAGCCAGGCCCCGAGCTCATCTCGAACCACCCCACTCTCCGGAATGACTATGATACCATTGGCTCGAGTCTAGAAGTTGGAGGGCCAGATGGCCACCCTGCTACATCACCTGAAGCCATGGATGAGGAAATTGATTGCCGAGTCTGATGAACGAGCGGAAAAGAGGATGACGACGATGGTGGACCAGAAGGTCTAAGTTGTTCACGCACGCTTAGATGCCTTTAAGGTGAGAGTGTTGGAGAGGCCTACTCCCACCGCTGATGTGACTGCCCTCTGGACAGATATAGCTGGCCTCCATACCGATGTGGATGCGAATTTTGCTACACTCGTTGTTGAGCCTCAAGATGAACCCTCTGCACTTGGCGATGATACAGTTCTGGATGCACTGTTTAGTGGAGATGAGGTGGAGGAGCAGCCAGCATGTGCCCGTGGGAAGAGGAACTGATCTAGTCGACACCCCGAGCACACGGAGGTGGAAAAGGCCAGTAGGAAGCAGCGCAAGTTAGAAAGAGCGGCCATGAAAGCTTCCATCGTAGATGAGCGGTTACGGGAGCAGAGAGCCCATGAGATGATGGCTGGAGCGTCGAGTTCTTTTCCCACTACTGAGGGTGTGGTGAGACTGATGGATAGCACTACTGAGGGTGTTGTGATTGAAAATGTGGGCACTACTGAGAGTGACCCCACTACTGTTGTTGCAGAGGTCGGGAAACCGGACCTACCCATTTGTTGATGAGGCATCGGTGCTATACGCCACAGGTTTACTTCACCCAAATCCATTTTTGATTTTACTATTTTTGTGCATTGGGACAATTGCACATATTTTGTTGGGGGTGGGGTAAATGGATTGTGAGTGATAGGGTGAAGTATGAGTAACCCAACTCATAATCCTCTCTTGGGGTTTTCTTGCCTGTGTTCTTTTTCCCCAAAAGACTGTTTATTTTCTGTTGAACCGACCTGTGTTAGTAATAGTATGTGTAGAAGTAAAATATGGAGCACGATGGCATAATCTTCTTGTTTTTTTTAAATTGCGTTAAAACTCAGGAGGCTAGAATAAGTTGAATGTGTTGGCTCTGAAGATGACATAAGAATGAACCAACTGCATGACCTACGCTTAACTTAAACTGGGTATTCCGATAATCTGATAATGTAACTATGTGCCAAGTGAGTGAGAGAATGATTGATTGTTCAAATAGTTGTGTGCCAATCTAGAACTTGCCTGGTTGGTCCTGCTAAGATAATCTACTCTAGATGCTAGGAAATGATCATAGGCCCTTGTTCTAAATAGTCCACTAAATTGCCTAAAAAGAGTCTGACCAAATGAAAAGAACATTCCCTTCGATCCAAATACTTTGAGCCTAAAATAGATCATTTATTTGTAACTCCCTAACTCACCTCCCAAAATCTAATGTTTGACCCTGGTCCCTCCTTGGACATGTGTACCTCAACTAAGGCCAAAAGCCTAAGTTAAGGGTGGCTACTGCAAACGTGACCTCATTCTTGGCCCTGATCCAATATCGGGTATTGTGCACCTCAATTCATGGAAAATCCATAAGTCGAGGGTGGCTAAGAAAGAGGAAACCAAAAGAAATATGGGTATGAAAAGAGTTTGGTGTTGAAAAGAAAAGAAAAGAAAACTAGACAGAGGATGCGACTTTAGTTAAAATAAAGCAAGAAGAATAAAACGCAAGAAAAAGATGCAGTTGAAAAGTACAAGAGCTACAAAGTGGAAGTTGCATCCGTGGTTGAAAAGAATCAAGGAAAAGAGGAAAAAGGTAGGATGTCGAAATATAGGGCAAAAAGAGGTCTAAAGCATAAAGTAATGTCAAGGAGGGAAAAAAGTCACTAAAAGTACCCAAATGTACCACACATGACCCTAAGCCTATGTTACAAGCCAAGAAAGCCCTATAGTGACCCTAAAGTCTAGTTTGGAGAGTCTAAGTAGTGAAAATAAGGGCAAGCCTCTGACATTGAGCACCAACTGTACTTGAAATTATTTCTGAGTGTGAGTGTTGAATAACTCCATGTGCCAAGAATAACATTCAGTGTGTGAGGAAGGAATTCGTTTGAAGTAAGGGCATTAGTTATATTGTCGAAAGATTGGTACCTTGGTGATAGTAAAACTGTGGAGGTTTGTGTTGCTTCGTCAGCCATTGTCATGTTTGGATCTACACAAATTAGCTTGTTTGAGTCTAAGAGAACAAAGTCGCACTCAAAATAAGAGTTGGGATGAAGATCCATCTGATTTCTTGGGCTGAAATTTTTTGCTTCTGTACAAGTGGCATTTAGAGTCATAATTTGTTGCTTGAGGACAAACAAAAATTTTAAGTTGAGGGTATTGATGTACCGTGAGTTTACGGTACTATTGATACGTTTCACTTAGGATTTGTGAAGGTCTAAGGCAGTTTTGTTCTAGGTTTATGTGTTTTTTGTTGTGATTTCAGGAAAATAAACTCAGGCGTGAAAAGATGAAGATGTAGCTGAGGAAAGTACTGAAAAGAGTTACCTACGGAGGCACCTACGGACCGTAGTATGAGTAACTCTCCGTAGATGAGGTCGTAGGACGACCAGGCATGGAAAGATTGAAGCTCAAGGAAATGTGACAAAGTGTGGAACCACGGTGGGGACTGACGGACCATCGAATGACTTACGGTTCATCCTACAGCTCCGTAGAAGTGATCAGCGGAGTGGTTCCAGTACCTGAGTTGAAGTAATCTAAGTATGGAGCGACAGAGGTGACTGACGGTCCGTCGTCTCATTGACGGACGGTGCTGCTGGTTCGTGGAAGCTAACTGAGAGTGGTGGATTTGTGAAGATTTCAAATCGGCTAAGTATGGAACTACGGAAGAGCCTACGGACCGTCACTCGACTTACGGACCGCAGGTCAGCCTCGTGGAATGGAGACGCGTCCTGCAGTTTTATTTCCTTATTTTGTTTCCCTTTTAATTTAGGACTTATATTCAATAAATAGGGTATGTAAACCTCGTTTTTGGTGGTTAGACTTTATTTATTTTTATTCTAGTTTTTGGCTTGGGAGATTAACTTGCAATTTTAACAATTCTTGATTTCCTAAGTTGGTTTTGAAGGTTTTGGTTTTGAAATTCAAGTATTCCGGGTTTGTTATTCTCAATTACGTAAGTTCATAATTCTTTCATCTAAAACAATGAATTGTGTTCAAATGATTATGGGTAACTAAACTCCACAACTAGGGTTGTGGGAACCATGAATGATTAGCAAAGTATGAATATTAAATAAGCAATTCTTGAATAGTGTTTTGCATGGATTGATAATTCTTTCGTTTAGAAGTCTTTTTAGCGGTTTCAAATGTTAGAACTCGCCTTATTGCTACTTGTCGAACCAAGAAGGTAATCAACAAGAAAAGAATTATCAACATAGATTTAGTGTGATACTATCTAATGGTCTAGTGTCGATTGGTGCGAAGTAATAACTAAGCAAAACATCGATGTGATGTCTAATATGAGGTAAAGGTAAGGGCTAGTAAATTATACACACGTAGCCGGACCAAGGTGCGGGGTGAAATTCTCTAGATGCCGGACCAAGGATTTAGATATACTTAACTTATCACTTTGCATATAGTACACTAGGAAAAGATTGTTATTACTAGGATTACTGTGTTATGAGCTTGTGGGGAACACGTATACCCTAGTTAATTCTCTCATCTTGATAACAACCAAAATTGACTTGTGTTTACTGATTACTTATTGAATACTTACAATTTGTTTCACAAATCCCCCCCCCCTTTAACTACTTGTTTCTAGAAGTAATTTGACTAAACGAATATAATTGTCGGTTAAAGTTAAATCTAAACCATTTTCCTCGTGGGATTGACCCCAACCTACAAGTTGGGTTCTTTACTTGATAACGATAGCTTATGCTTCTGAAAAGAGGTGTAATTTGAGTGTATCCTAGACCCAAGCTAGGCTTATGGATTTTGAAGGGGGGGAACCCCATGGTATTTAGAGGATGATAGAACTATTTGTGAGATAATGTGCAGTAAGTGAGTAAGTAGTACCTAAATTCCAAAGTCGAATATGAAGGTAATTTGTGAGTATGGAGACTAAGAGGTAAGGATTGACTACTTGTCATACGGTCCTAGTGGACGAGTGTTTAGTTGCAAGTTAGCATAGTAAGCGAGCAATCATATTGATATCCGGGTTTAGTAATAAATATTAGTATTTAATTTGAGATGAGAGTGGAGGTCAAAAAGAATGGAAACATGAGGGTGATGATGTTGTCTGGAAATTTGAACTAGAAGACCTGACATAGAGTAGAAGAGGAATTGAGGTGATTAGCTACAATAAATATGAGTGGTACAAGTGAGATACCATAAACCTCTTGATAAGGGCAGTGAAGTGTGGCTAAGTCACAAGAGTAAAAGTAGCATTACGAGGTGTACCAAGGGGGTATGTAATCAGAAGAGGTTAATAGAAACACCTTAGAAACAAGTCTTAGTTCCTGCTTATTGAGAGTTCGGTAGTCATGAGATAAGTTTCTCCTTAGTGTTAGAGTAAAAGAGGATGTAGACCAGTTAGAGATGTTGGAATAGGTCCATAGCCTTCAAGTGTCAGCTTTAGACCTAAGGGGGAGATGATAAGATTGGAAATCAAGTCAAGTGTTAAGAATAAGATAGTAATGAGTTCAAAAGAGTATGGGAGATATCTTTTCAGAGGTCCTTTTAATAATGGAGTAATGTTAAAAAGAGAATGTTAATGATCCTATCGTGATATTGATGGTATGATAATTCTGTGTAAGGTTATAAATGAGGAGGAAGAAAAGAATGAGATTTTACTATGAGAAATAGCTAAATGAGAGCCTTTAGTTGGTTCTGAATAGTAACGTAGGCAAATGCTAGTTGGTATGGCCGAGATGATAAGAGTAACCCCGTTCCATACCCAGTACAACCTTCATTCGAGGACGAATGATCCCAAGGGGGAGATATTGTCACATCTCAGAAATTTTTTAAGCTAAAACTCAAACCATCCTTCGTGGTGAGTAGGATTTTACCAACGAATTTAAAATTTCTTAAGTAATAAGGTCAGGTCACTAGATATAGCACCTTGAGTTCCAAAAAGAATTAAAGAGAATTCATTCAAGTCATTCCTATGGTCTTCTATGTTTTAGGCCAAATTAAAATGACCATAAATTTCAGTACAGGATGATCTAGCAAACCCATAAAATATCCAATGAAAGATCTCTGAGTCCTCTTTCCAACGCCACCAAGTTTTCTAATTTTCGAGTTTGTATGAGGGAGATATGCCCTTTTGAAGTCATGTTGTCCAACTAAGAAAACTTACTCGAAAATAGGAGGGGTATTTTAGTCTTTTCCTTACCCCCACTTATTCTAAATGCTAATTTCACCCAATTAAGGGTCAAAACTGATTAGAATCAGTTTCATTCATCCCCAAAAGCATTTAGCATTTTAGAGAGAAGATTCAAGTGGAGAAAAAGTTCAAAGTTTCAAGCGTTCGTTCAATAAATTCAAGATTTCGCCAAGAACCTAGTTCTTTGAGGTATGTAAGCTTCCATAGTGTTGGGTTTGTTCACCCACATGTCAATCAGAGGTTTCTTTTGCGAATATATCCATAAATATTAAGCAATTTAAGTTCTTGATGAGTTCTTTATAAGTGTTCTTGAAGTTTCCTTATCGATTAAGTTTTTATGTAAGATTCTATTTGGGTCAACTTCAAACGACCATATTTCTTAGAATATAAAGTGTTAAGTGGGCCCTAACCTATCAAATTAAAGGTATTTGAATCTACTTTCTAACGTTACCAATTTCGCGACAATCCAATTTATGAGTAAAAAATTATGACTATTTTAGTAACCTAATACAGTGGTGTTACGAATTAGCTGACGGTAAAACATTAAAAAGGGTCATTTTTTGTTTTTTTACCTCCAAGAAAACCCTAAAAGAATTTATTGACTAATAAAAGGCTCAAAACAATCAGATTTTCATCTTTTAATCCATCATTCTCTTCTCTCTCAAACCCTAGGGCAAAACCCTAAGGAAAAATCAAAGTAGAAGACTCCATTCAATATTCTTTCAATCTTTTTCAAGATTCTTCTTCAAGGTAAGTCTTTCTCCAAGAATTTCATTCTTTTCAACTAAAATTATTCCATACAATTATGAATCACTAATGAAAATTATAATTTTTGGCCATAGAGATTTCAAGAAACTAATTAAAGAATCTCAAGAAAGTTTTTCTTGATCGTTTACCTTCAAGCTAGGGTTTCAAGGCTTCTAATCAAGTTCTTCTTCAAGATTCTTCAAGAACCTTGTTCGTCCAGGTATGTAAGGTTATCATAGTGTTTGACAAGTTTGTCCTCACGCCCTACATCTTCTTTCACATTAGTAAAAGAGAAATCTAGGATTCTACCCCTAGATTTGAGTATTATTGAGATAGGTTGATTTGAGTTCTTGAGTTCATGGTTCTTTTAAAAATTCTATTCCTAATTATTGAGTTTCTATATTTTTATTGATATCCATGAGTTGATTGGTTCATGTCTATAATTCAGCATGAACCTTATTTTGAGTTATAAATCTTGAGAAGTTTTTCAAAACCAACACTTGAGTTTTAAACTGAGTTTTGATGAAGTATGAGAATGAGAAGAGTCGGCACGAACCCTATTTTATGAAGCCTTTTTACAAATTGTTTTAAAACTTGTTTTCAAGACTTGAGCACTGAGTTGAGGAAGAGTAGAGCTGAGTTCATTTTCTTTAAAATGATATATGGGAACTAAGTATTCCCAAAAGAGTTTGAGCAGTTTGAGTACAATCTCTTTTAAGAGAAATATTTTGAGTAATAATCTCAAACCATAGAAAGAGATATGTTTTTAAACATATGAGCTGAGTATATTTTTGGGGGTATTATTGAGCACCGATATAGGGACGAGTTCAGATAACTCAAGTCTCCATACACTATGTAGCCAACGTGGGTAGAAAGGGTCATACTTTTTAGATGATTCCTTAATGCTTTCTAGCATAGACTAGTGGATCCACTTAGTTGAGAGGTTCTACACCCCGGGAGAGTATAGGATAATTCTAGCAGCGTGGGCGAGACGTATATCATCACATAGCTCATAGTGATGGTTGTCGGTTAGAGAAACTACGACAGAGTTATACAGTATTTTTATGTATACAACTGAGTTATTATTGTATTCTTCAATACATTGAGTTGCTATCTACTGTTTTAAAATCTTTCCATATATATTGCATCTTTTACTATTGTTTTATCCTTGAGTATCATGAGTTGAGTACCTTTGAGTTGAGTATTATATCATTGAGTTGAGTATCTTATTCTTGAGTTGAGTTGAGTAGACTTAGTTGAGAAGAGGTAAGTATGTTTCCTTTTTATCAAGTTCAAGCCTATGTTTATGCTTTAGAATTCCTGTTACATGCTCATACATTCCACGTACTGATCCATTTGGCCTGTATCATTTCATGATGCAGATATAGGTATTCAGGATCAGCAACAGGCATTTCGTTGAGGTCATGTGATATTCCAGACAGCTTTGGTGAGCCTTCTTATATTCCGAAGGAATTTACCTTTACCTTACAGTTAGTAGTTTTGAAATGTTGTGGGTCTTGTCCAGATATCATTCTGTAATAGTAGAGGCTTCATAGATAGACAGAGTTGAAGAGTTTTTTGTATTTACTTTCTTTTGAGTACTTTTCAGACTTTCTTTAAGTTCACTATTGGAGTTCAATGAATTTAATTCAGTTTTAAGCTTTTGTATGCTTGAGTTAGTCTTCCGCTTGTAGTCAGCCGGGATGAAGGTTCGCTTGGGGACCAATAATGGTTCTCGAGTGTCGGCCATGTCCAGGGTGTAGGCTCGGGCCATGAAAACAACCATCAGTTACCTCGAATCAAGCCCCTTGAAAATTGTAATAGCCCAAGTTTTCCCCTTGCGAAGGGCCTTGGCTTGTTCTTGGTCTAGAATAAACTATGAATTAGAAATGGCCTATTAATTACCCAGATTACTAACGAATCCTAAATTCGACCAACATGTGATACCTTTCCCAACTTAAGGTCCTTCCCACCATGAAATCATGCTCAAAACCTTTCCCCAATATTAACAATCTAGTTTTTAAGGCTTAAAAAATAATTAACAAGATTGAGGAGTTAAATTGTAACCTTTACCCGTGATTTGCGTGGGTAAACTGATGCAAGTTGCCCAAAATCGCACTTATTTGTGTCTCAAGAACACAAATACAGAAAATAGAAATTTTGGGTAGTTTTTCTGTGTAAACTATGAATTCCTTTACTATAGAGACGTCAACCTCGCTATAGCAACAATGCTATAGTGACAACTTACCTTGCTGTAGAGGTCTGAGAACTGCTATAGCGAGAGGCCATCCACTCTAACGAGTTCGAGGAAAGTTCAGCAACTCAACATTCAAAATAGGCCATATTTACAAAACAGATTATTTCCTTAATGTCTTGGACATAAGTATATATCAGTTATATCTCCATAAAATACCTCACCCTTTACCATATGGACCTAGACCTAACATATCCCAGATCATATAGGGTGTATTTGTAGTTTCAAGGGACAAACTGATTCTTTTTTCATAAAATCGTGTGATGTTACTTAGTACAGTTGTCTTCCCAATACTTAACTCATTCCCACCTTCTCCATATCACAATTTAGACTATTGTTTATGAAGTTGTCTAATGAAGCTCTTGAAATAGTAGAGAAACTACCATCAAAATTGTGTTTTGTCGTTCTTAATTTGAGTCTCTTCTTAATTTCCTTGGTATTTTCTTTATTTATTGAAAATTCATAAATTTACTCTTTGTCATTGTTGCAATTTTACACCATAATTTAAAATTTTACAATACGGAGAGAGAGTAAATACAATTGAAGTAACAATCTCTTTTTGAAGTTCAATTTTTTGTTGTATCAAGTATATGTGATTATTTCTTTGTTTTAAGTTTTCCTTGGGTTGCATCATACATGTGTTATTGTGTGTTGTTTTCTTCTTCTTTCTCTTGAATCTTTTCTAATTTATTTTACCAATTCTTGGTTATCATCTTATTTTTAGTATTTTGGTTCACAAAAGATTTATAATTTTCTAAATCGGATAAATTTTATTAAAATCTCATTAGTATGATTAAGCAATTAAGTATCTTGTGCAATTAATATGTTTTGGTCCAAATATGATATATACTGAAAGTTCATGAAATTGGCTACCTCGATTACCTAATTATGTGATTGTGACATACATGAATAGTAATATTGGTTATCTCCATTATGATTGTGGTAGACATGAATAGAAAAATATTTAAAAATTATTCACATATAACTGGTCCTTTTCCATTGATTGAATGATATGGCATTTCCATCATAGTTTGGTATGTGCACAGACATCAACATTTTGTGCAGAATGATTTCTTCATTGTCCTATGTTGAATCATCTATAAATTGGAAAAGTAATCCTACGGTGAACAACTATCACCTTCTAATTTTATTTATTATCAGATGCATAAAATACTTAGGGTTGGGTCGTTCGGTATGAGAGATAGAAATAAATAATCCTGAGATAAAAAGAAAAATAGTCTAGGGATAAACTTAACTTATCCCACCATTTAACTATAGTGATAGGATAAATCACCCCTTATTTATGGTAAGATAACTAATCCTAGGATAACTAATCCTGACATAATTTGTTCTCAATCAAATGACCCCTTATTGTATGCCTTGATGCAGGATACAAAGACATTTTATTGTAGCAATGGTCGGTCTTTAAGACGTAAGGTGGGTAGTCATGCCGATTTTGAATGTTTTTTATCGTCTCAATAATCTAGATTCACAAGTAATAAAGCAATGTGTCATTTTTCTTTTAAGTTGTTTCAAATAATTCTTATAGTTTTATCACATAATCAATTATTAAGTATGACACAGCTCTAGAGATGAATGCAAAAAAAATACCATCTAAAATTAACGATGAAAATAATTCATTGAAACTCAACATGTTGGGTGATATATATATATATATGCTAGTTGTAGAACACATGCTTTGTACTTATATCTCAAATTAATTATTATTAACGTTTTAAAATTATATAAATAATATTAAAGTATTTATGTGATGAAAATATTAAAAGGTAAATACAAGTGTGAAGTGATGAATGATCAGTCAATTGGATTGAAATTTATTATCAACTCAAAGCACTATCAATTAAAAATTATTTTTAAATTATGAATGTTAAAATTATTTTCAAATATAAATTTGGGGAGAAGAAAGATTTTGTTTTGTAGCTTTTTCTAATATCGTTGCAACAAGATAGTGAGTGGATGAAAAAGCATAAACCATTGTTTGAGTTTAACTCATGAATAGTTCAAAAAAACTAAATCAAAATATTACAAGGATAGCAATTAATAAAGAAGATAAAACAAATAAAATTAACTTACGTGAAAAATACAATTGGGGAAAAATCATTAGCATTCTCTAGAAAATATACTAAAAATTACAGACAAAATTAACTTAACTATGAGTTGAAACTTTCGAATGCATGAAAATATATAACACCTAATCATCTTCACATTTGATAATCATTTTAACCATGCTTGCAGCCTAGTGTGCTTAGAGAGAGAAAAAAGGATTGCTACAGATTGTTCACTAACCCTTGGTTGTGTGATACCAATGGTTGTAAATCACACTTGAGGTTCTTACGAAGAAAGAGTGTAGCAAGCTTAAATTATACGTAGTTTAAAAATGAGAGAAAATATCTCTACTTATATTCAACAAATGTTAGTACGAATAGGTGCTAATTGTGGCTTATCAGAAAAGTCACAACCATTGATAAAAGTTACAACTCTTCAGAAAAGTCAAAACTCTTTGAAAAGGTGGAAAAGTCACAACTCATCAGAAAAGTAACAACCCTTCGGAAATGAAACAACTCATTCGAAAAGTCACAACGTTTCAATTTGAAAATGCGTCTACTTTTAGTATAATATAGAAAATATACTAAATTGAGTGATTTTAGTTGCGGTATTATAGTAATTTAATATAGGGAGTTCTTGTTGTTAATGTGTGTGTGTGTGTATATATATATATATATATAAAGAGAGAGAGACAGAAGAAATTAAAAATATACTAATTTTGATACATGTGCCTTGCATGTGAATATCAAATCATGTAGTACACTATTTTTAAAAATATATTCAACATTATTAAACCAAAAATTTAAGTAAACGATTATAAATTAAAGGGAAAAAGGTCTGAAATATATCAAAACTTTGACCAAAATTATTGTAACACTACCGAACTTTGCGAAGGACCTTTTACCCCCCCCATGCACTATTTAATAGTGTATTTTAAAGATATATATGTTCCCACGTGGACATCATAAATATTGCATCATTATAAATAGTAATGTGTCCACGTGGGCACATATATATCTTTAAAATACACTATTAAATAGTGCAGGGGCTAAAAGGTCCTCCATAAAGTTTGGTATCGTAACAGCAATTTCGGCCAAAGTTGAAGTATTTTTCAGACCCTTTTCCCTAAATTAAATAATAAAGTATACGTTTGTATGAATAATGGATGTAAACATTCTTACGATTACTAATTGTGTGCATATTGAAAGTTGTGAAATAAATATCCCAAAACATTTATAATTATTTGTAATATAAAGCTTATTTTTATTCAGTCATTTCATGTAGGCTATATTACATACTCGTACATTCAATGTACTAATGTTATTCTACTTGCATCTTTTTATGATGAAGATACATGTATTCAGGATCATCAACAGGCGATTTTTTGAGATCACTTTGCACTTCCCATTTGAGAGTCTTGGTGATTCATCATTGCATTTCAGTGGACCCCACTTTTCATTTTAGTATTTATTTTGGGGAGTCAAGGGTCTTATCCCAACGTCCATGTTGAACTTAGAGGCTTCATATATAGCTAGAGTTGAGTTGTTTTAGAAATTCTTTCTTTAAAGGTTTAGCGAATATTATATTTTGTTAAAATGAGCATTTCAGACAGTTGAATTGTATTTTTCACTTTAAAGCTTTTAATTTTCTTGATCTTCCGCTAAGTATTCAGTTAGACCGGTGATTCTCTTGAGAACTAGCAATGGTTCTCAAATGTCGGCCACGTCTAGGATGTAGTGTCGGGGCATGATAGTAACACCTGATCAACGAGTACAAACTCACCCACGGTTGTTGAAACACGCAACGGCACTGCCAAGGGCTCCGAACTTATACTCAACCGAGAAGCAGAATGCACATAAACATATGAAAAAATAGAGCCTGGATCAAATAAAGTCCAGGCGAGCTAATGGCATAAGATAATCGTACTTATTATAACAACCTTTGATGCCTCAGGCTCCGCCCTCCCTAGAGCTCCATACGGATAGGCCTTGCCGCATCTACCTTGAGCATCAGTCTTATCACTAGACCTGCCTCCCCAAGATCCACCATGTGTTTCCTGATAACCGCCTCACCATTACTGACCCTGGGCACCGCCTCTAGCTCTGGTTGCTACCACTGCCACTAGCCTAGCTAGTTATGGATCAGGTGCAATCATCCCACGTCGGGATATTCTCTAGACCAACGATAAAGCTCACCAGAGCCATAGCGACCCTTCAACTCAGAACGTCAAATAATAGGTATAAGGGTAGAAACGAAATAAGAGTAAGTAATTTAACAGAATTAACAAGAGAAAGAAGAGAAACCAAAACATAAATATATATAAATCCAAAATATCCCTCCAAGAACTTGGAAATCACGAGTACAAAGATACAAAATAAGAAGATTACAAGTCCCAAAAGTGGACAAAAACAATAGACTTATCTCAAAATACAAAACACTAGTTAAAAAATACTTATGGAGACAGGTAAGATCCAGAATTCCATGTGCTCACCCTGGCCTCCGAATACAACAATTGTTGGCTCAAACTCAAGGTTGATAGCTGGTGTCCAGACCTGCATCACGAAATAGATGCATAGTGTAACATGAGTACCAAAACAATATATAATCAGTAGGCATCATATCCCAACTAAACAAGAAAAGTAAAGACAATATAAGAAGTAGGAATTAAACACAAAAGAAATCAAAAATTGGAACTCTAATATAAATGCACACAAGTGTTTTAAAGAACTGTTATGAAGTAAGTAACTAGAGAACTAAAACCTTACTAGACCCATAAGCCTAGAAGGCACACTCATGTGCAAGTTTAAAAGAATCATACCCCAACTAAGCAAGAAAAGTAAAGACAATATAAGAAGTAGGAATTAAACACAAAAGAAATCAAAAATTGGAAATCTAATATAAATGCACACAAGTGTTTTAAAGAACTGATATGAAGTAAGTAACTAGAGAACTAAAACCTTACTAGACCCATAAGCCTAGAAGGCACACTCATGTGCAAGTTTAAATAAGAATCTGAATGGACCCCCAAAAGCATGATGGGTACATAAAATAGATATAACTACTTAGAACTGAACTTGTTGAGTCAAGAGTCGGAGAGTGTGTAGCCAGGACCTTGAACCACAGATAACCTCTAAAAGTAACCAATAAGATCATTAAAAGCCAAAGAGTATGTAGCTCAAACCTCAGACCATAGATAGGACTCCAAAAGAACCAAAGAGTGGGTAGCCCACCCTACGACCATCATGGATAGGCTTCTAAAAGTAACAAATATTATCAAACCGATAGGCATCAACTACGTAGAGGTGACAGAGCCCGAATCATGGACTATGGCAGTAGATCAAGGCCTAGACCTTGAATTTATGACTATAATATGGTGTTGAACAATACCATGCCTAATCATCATCATGACACCATTGTGGAATGACGTACATACCAAGGTAACCAATACCATACTCCCAGCTTGATTTGAATCGAATCACAAACCGTCGAACAAAGCCTGATGTATCAAACATGTATCTCTAGGGCAGTAGAAAAGGGAGTAATGGATCAAGGGACATTGGAGTTGAGTTATCACCTAAACTTAAGTCCATTCTACCAGACCCAAGTCTCGTACATCAATCTGAAGGGAGATAAGTTATCCAAAATAACGTTAGAGCAAAACAAAAGCCTAAAAAATCTAAAATCAGCAAGTCTAAGGCAAGCACTTGTCAATACCTAGACTAAGCCCAAACATGTTTCCAACTATATCCAAAACAAGCTCAACACATACCACAAGGTAAGAATGATTAAAATAAAGAGTAAAGACATAAAGACACAATTAAAGTTGTCCCATATTTTCATAAAGATACCTTAACTTTAAAAGTGTCCTATTACCCCACAGAACTATTTAATATCGTTGTAAATGGACTATTTTGACCCATTCCCTCGTCTGGGTTGTTACCACGCACATGAGGCGCGTCATTCAGTGTTTTTACTGCCATGGACCAGTTTAAAAGTGCCACGTATCATTTTCTTTCTTTATTATTAATTATTTAATCAATTTATGTCATTTTCCCCAATTTTAAACCCAAAATAGCCGTTGGTAGCCCTAATTTTTCGATTTCATGGTTTTTTCCATAGCAAGATCAACGTTGGTTCTCTTTGTTTGACAACTTCATCATCTTCCCCAAGAAAATAAGGTAGGAATTCGTTTTATCTTTTAATTTCCAGTATAAAACGTTAATTTAAAGTTTTTTATGGTTTAATTTCTTCTGAATTTTGTGATTAGGTTTTGACTGAAAATGTCAAATGCAATGTTGAATCGTATTTGTAATGATGAGAATGATCCGATGTTGCGAGTGAAATTGCGATGCAAACATGGTGACTTACTATCAATGCAAACTTCATGGTCGGAACATAATCCAGCTCGAAGATTTTGGTCTTGTCCACGCTATGGTGTATGTTTCCTAAATCTTTTATGGAGATCTTTTGTTTATGTATTTTTCTTTAAAAAAAATTTTTACGTATTTTAGAAGGATGCGTGCAACTTCTTTAGATGGAGGGATCGTGAAGATGTTGATATACGATCCAAGTACGTAATTCCGAGTCTAGCAAAGAGAATTAAGGAGTTGGAAGAAGTATTGGCATCTTATGAAAGTCGTGTTGAAAGTAACCAAGTCGTGATGAAGGAGAAAAAGAAGAGAAAATGTTGTAACTTGAAGCTAATTGTCTTGATTATTATTGTGTGTTTTCTATTTTTAAGTCTAACCAAGAATGTGGAGGATGGAAGTTGTAGGTGTGTGCAACCAAAATTTCCATAGACATCTTTAGTTACTTCCAAGTTTTTGAAGTCGTAGGTGTGTGTAACTAGAAGCTAAGCTAATTGTCTTGATCTTGCTAGTTGTAGGTGTGTGTAACTTGAAGGATGGAAGTTGTTGAATGCTCAAGTTATTGTTGGTCTTTGTTGTTGAAATAGATATGATTTGAACAAGTTGTTAATGTATTTGGTTCTCTTGTCTATATTATTGTGGCAACCATTTGAGAAACTTTAAAAATATGTTCAACTACAAAAAGAAAAGATACAACAAAACTGATCAAAAAGAGGACTTCATTTCAACATAATCATTCAAGTTTTGTTTGATTACACGCAAACTTGAGTTTGATTCCAACCAAAAACAGCACCAAAATATACATAATCAAATTTTGTTTGTCAAAATGAACAAGACAACAAATGCCCTACTTCCATGGCACAGAAGTCTTCTTACTTGAAGTTGTTTGACTTTGGCTATTAGCAGTAGCAGCAGCTGCAGACCTAGTTTGGATAACCTTTTCATCCCTCATTCTTTCTAGGTTGCTACTGGTAATAGTTGTCTTCCCCTTCCATTTGAATCCACGTACTGGTGTGTAGCCAATATCACCAGTAACAACATCAACCCTCTTTGTCACTCTTGTACCAGTATTGATGACTCTTCTACTTGGCAATCCAGGCTGCTTAGTCAGATAAATACCTATTCAAATATAAGACATTTAGGCTTGCATTGACAATTGTAAACTTATATTGAGAGTTGTAAACTTACATTGAGAGTTGTAAATCCATCTTCATCTTGGTATATGCCAACACCTACCATTCTTGGCCTTTTAAAAAGTCTTGTTTGTCCTCCACTGGTGTCCTCATGTTCTACTGGTCTCTTCCCTCTTTCTAGGCCTCTTCCACTGCAGGTTGCTTCAGAACTAGTTTGACTATGTTGAGCCATTCCTCTTCCTCTACCTAGTCCTTCATTCACATTTCTTTCTTGAGGTATTCCTCTTCCTCTACATGTTCCTGCTCCTCTACCTCTACCTCTACCTCTACCTCTACCTCTACCTCTACCTCTCCCTCTACCATTTACAGTCTGTACTTTGAAACCAAAATATTAAAGCATATCTATGTTGTCTAAAAATGATATAATAATTAGATTTATTACCTCTGTGTTTGTAGCAGTTCCATGTGATTGAGTTGAACTACTAGCCCTTGCTCTGCCTCCTGCTGCTCTTTATGTGGCTCTTCCTCTACCACTTTTAGTAGCCTGTATATTACTATATCAATACATGTACATATAACTTACATTGATGAGAAGATGGTTCAGCTGACTGACTTGGACCAGTACCTCTTGCCTGAGAAGATGGTTCAGTTGATTGACTTGGACCAGCTTGGTTTCTTGTAGGACATCCTCTTTTATTGTGTCCTTGTGTACCACATTTGCTACAAGTCATAACAACACCTCTTTTGCTAAGCTTTCCAATTTTTCTGCTTTCATCTGCTTCCTTTCTTCTAACCTTACCTGGTCTTCCAGGCAACTTCTTGATCTTTGGTGGCTTTACAATTGGATTATTTGATGTTGGCCACATTTTCATGTTATTCATTGGCTGAATAAAATGGGCATATGTCCTGAGGTACGTTTCCTTGCTATAACAACTAGCCACATAATAGATTGGTTCCAACTCATTGTAATGAAGGGCATCAACACCATGATGACAAGGAATTCCCCTGAGCTGCCAGGATCTGCAACTACAACTCCCACTAACAATGTCCACAATATGTTTAAATCCATGGTGTTTAATCTCAAAACCTCTTTCTCCATTCCAAGTCAAGTTACATTGCATAGACTTTTCAATATTTTCTTGCAAAATCTTCAAAGACATGGGAGATATATCAGTGATCCAAGTGTTTGAGAACTCTCTCAAATCACCAATTCTTTTCATCATCTTCACCCTTATCTCCTCAAGCATTGTGATTATTGTTTTATACCTTGCAGGCAGTATCCAAGCATTAAAACTTTCTGCCATATTGTTGTCCACAACATCACATTTGCTATAGTCTTGAAAATATTTCTTGCACCATGTATTCAAGTTGTACCATAAAAGATCATCCAAACATTCTTGTCCTAATTTCTTCATTACCTGTATATTATCCTTCATCTCAGCTTCAAAAGTGGATTTAGCAATCCTCCAAAACACTCTTCTTCTTTCAACTCCTTTCCAGTTTTTACACCAATTTGCAAGAACATGTCTTGCACATTTTCTGTGTTC
>JAJOOO010080291.1:0-15072 GCA_029582685.1 Solanum piurae
ATAATACTTCAAGGCAGTAACAATGACATAAGGAGCTATGTAACATCAATGCATTACTTGTGAGCTTAAATGACACGATTGACTTCAACTGACTAAGAGGAGGATTCACCAAACTTGCTTTTGCAAATACCATTTCTATACCAGCACATAGGAGGATAATTACACAAGTGTAGAGTAGTGAACATATAGTGAAGTAATTATATACACTAAGGAGAGGGGGAAATATTGTCAGCTATTTGGAGATCGTACGTTGCCACTATGTTTCCTTTATTAAAAATAGAACTTAGGAAATTCACTTATTGATATTAATCGCAAGTATCAGATTTCATGCCGAAGAATATTGAATCGAATAGCCTTACATACCTTATCCTTTGATCAATACAACTATCACGATTCAGCCTCCCCTTTCAGATTTTAATCTAAAATATAAGTCATGATAAATTTAAATTAGCAGCTATAACACCGCGAGCCTCGTAAAACAGAAGTTAACTTTGACAGATAATGAGCCCATACAACCCTTAAAATAATGTGTATCACCACACCCTCCTTCTCTACCCAATATTTACACTACGTATCCTTTTCCAAGATTACCCAAACTGCACCAACAACAATACACATAAAATAGCCTCAAATATTCTTTATCATACAACCAATTATTGAACTCACCACCCCCTTGAGTTCTTTATGACAACACACCCATAATTCCTCACTCAAACTCATACATAAGGAGGAAGAAAATGGAGCAGTCACCTTACCTCAATTTCTGCAACTTCTCCTTATAACTTGAATTCCTCTAGAACTTCAACTTTCCTTTACACTTAAACCAAAGAAGAAGAGAAAAGTATCTTAATAACCAAGGAAGTGAGCAGTAGCTTCTGGAAATATTATGCCTTTATACTTATACTTGAGCATGAATAACATATTTTCCTAATCATCCATGGTAGAATTAAGCTAAATCCATAAGTGTTTTCACTTACCATGTCTTGCAGAGATGTGGGTTTCTTCAATAACCCTAGAAGAACTTTAAGGCTACTATTTTAATAAAGATAAAAGAGAGAGAGAGCTGGAGTTAATCCTCAATAATGTGTGTTAATATGAGTGAGAATAGCAGCCAATATATCTTTATATTGAGCTTTCTTCACCTTTAAGAATATCCCCTAGAAAGCTTCATTTTCAGCCACTAATTGGTCAAGTATGTGGTGCACCTGCTTATGTACATCAAGCAACTCAAAAGATCAAACTAGGTGATGCACCTACTTGCTTTCACTTGGGCTTAAATATTGGGCCTTGACAGATTTGTCTGCTGGGCTAAATTTCATTTTTTTTTAACTTAGTTTGGGCCTGAAGTGAATCCATTATCATAGGCCCAAATCTAATCCATAAACCTTGGCCTTTTAAACTAGATCCATATAGCTCAAGTAGGTGATGAACCTACTTGGTTCTTTGGACTGGTCAATAAGTCAAAGTAGGTGATCCACCTACTTGTCACCTGCTAGCTTAGTTAAGTCAAGCAAGAAACTCACTTATTTAATCCATTTTCTGAATATTAATCCCTTTTGTTTTAACTTAGCACTTAACTTTCAACTTTAAGCTCAATTACCACCTTACTGTCTCTTTAAATACTCCCGTTGGAGTTAACTTGTAGTACACATGCTCAAACGTGCAAGACATCACATCACCTTCCGAGCTAGTTTAAACCAACACTAATCATGTAAGAATCATGGCACCTCACCTATACTATAAGGCTATGTCAAATATCACAAGAATATAACAAGCATATGTGTATTATGGGCTGTAACAAGTTTACGGTTAGGGTTACGGTTTATGATTTAGCATTTTGGGTTTAGGGTTTTGGATTTAGGGTTTCGGGTTATGGTTTAGGGTTTAGGGTTTAGGGTTTAGGGTTTAGGGTTTAGGGCTTAGTCTTTTGAGTTTAGGAGATAGGCTTTAAGGTTTAGGATTTAGGTTTAGGGTTTAGGATTAATGGTTTAGGGCTAGGGTTTAGGGTTTATGGTTTTAGACTTTAGGAATTAGGGTTTAGGGTTTAGGGTTTAGGGTTTAGGGTTTAGGGTTTAGGGTTTAGAGTTTAGGATTAAGGGTTTAGGGTTTAGGGTTTAGGATTTAGGGTTTAGGATTTAGGTTTAGGGTTTAGGGTTTAGGGTTTAGAGTTTAGGGTTTAGAGTTTAGGGTTTAGGGTTTAGAGTTTAGAGTTTAGGGTTTAGGGTTTAGGGTTTAGGGTTTAGGGTTTTGGGTATAGGGTTTAGGGTTTAGGGTTTTGGGTTTAGGGTTTAGGGTTTAGGGTTTAGGGTTTAGGGGTTAGGGGTTAGGGGTTAGGGTTTAGGTATTAGGGTTTAGAGGTAATGGATTAAGGGTTTAAGGTTTAGGGCTTAGGGTTTAGAGTTTAGAATTTAGGGTCTAGGGTGTTGGTTTAAGGGTTTATGGTTTAGAGTTTATAGTTTAGGGTTTTGGGTTTAGAGTTTTTTATTTAGGGCTTAGGGTTTAAGGTTTATGGTTTAGGTTTAGGGTTTAGGATTAATGGTTTAGGGTTAGGCTAGAGGGTTTATGGTTTAGGGTTTAGGGTTTGGGAATTAGTGTTTAGGGTTAAGGGTTTAGGGTTTAGGGTTAAGGGTCTAGGGTTTAGAGTTTAGAATTTAGGGTTTTGGGTTTTGGGTTAGGGTTAGGGTTTATGGTTTATGGTTTAGGGTTTCAGATTTTGGTTTTAGTATTTAGGATTTAGGGTTTTAGGATTTACTGTTTAGGGTTTAGGGTTTAGGGTTTAGGGCTAACGATTGAGGGTTTAGGGTTAGGGTTACGGTTTATGATTTAGGGTTTTGGGTTTAGGGTTTAGAGTTTAGGATTTAGGGTTTAGGGTTAGGGTTTAGGGTTTAGAGTTTAGGGCTTAGGCTTTAGAGTTTGGGAGATAGGGTTTAAGGTTTAGGATATAGGTTTAGGGTTTAGGATTAATGGTTTAGGGCTAGGGTTTAAGGTTTATGGTTTTAGAGTTTAGAAATTAGGGTTTAGGGGTTAGGGGTTAGGGGTTAGGGTTTAGTGTGTATGGAATAATGGTTTAGGGTTTAGGGTTTTGCATTTAGGGATTTGGGTTTAGGGTTTAGGATTTAGGGTTTAGGATTTAAGGTTAGGGTTTTGGGTTTAAGGTATAAGATTTAGGATTTAGGGTTAGGGTTAGGTTTATGGTTTAGGGTGTTGGGCTCTGTATTTAGGATTTAGGGTTTAGGTTTTGGGGTTTATGGTTTTGAGTTTTAATTTGAGGGTTTAGGATTTAAGGGTTAGAGTTTAGGGTTTTGGGTTTTGGGTTTAGTGTTTTGGGAAGGTTTTAGGGTCTAGGGTCTAGGGTTTAGGGTTTAGGGTTTAGGGTTTAGAGTTTAGGGTTTAGGGTTTAAGGTTTAGGACTTAGGGTTCATGATTTGGGGTTTAGGGTAAGGGTTTCAGGTTTATGGTTAGGGATTAGAGTTTACATTTTAGGATATAGCGTTTAGGGTTTAGAGTTTAGGATTTAGGGTTTAGGGTTCATGGTTTAGAGTTTAGATTTAGGGTTTAGAGTTAGGGTTTAGGGTTTAGTGTTTAGGGTTTAGGGCTTAGATTTTAGGATTTAGTGTTTAGGGTTTAGAGTTTAGGGTTTAGGGTTCTAAGTTTAGGGTTTAGAGTTTAGAGTTTAGAGTTTAGGGTTTAGGGTTTAGGGTTTAGGGTTTAGGGTTTAGGATTTTTATTTTTTTTTATCTTTATAGAACGACCCTTGGGGAGGTCAGGGGCTGAGCAACACCCCCAGGCCTTATCATATATAAAATTCAAAAAATACAAGGAGGGGGACATATACCGTACCTCCAATCCTAAGGTGGGTCAAGAATCGACCTACCTACTAAGGTTAGTCGACTCAACCCTTACATGAAAGAATTGTGGTGATCTTACCCAAGATAATCTCTCCAACACAATCCGGCTTTGTGAAGGGAAGAAGTATTACAGAGAATGTTTTGTTGGCTCAGGAGATCATTAGAGATATGAATAAGAGGAACAAGAATGTTAATGTGGTTGTTAAATTGGATATGGCGAAGGCATATGATAGAGTATCATGGGTCTTCTTAACAAAAGTGATGAGGAAATTTGGTTTCTCTGAAATAATAATTGACATGATATGGAGGATTATGTCCAACAACTAGTACTCTGTTTTGATTAATGGGTGGGCTCATGGTTTTTTTCAATCGTCTAGAGGATTGAAGCAGGGAGATCCTTTGTCTCCTACTTTGTTTATTATTGCGGCAGAAGTACTCGCTAGAGAACTTAACAGTTTACATGGGGACACAGATTTTAAGGGATATGGATTGCCGAAGTGGAGTCCTAAGATAAATCATTTGTCGTATGCAGATGATACCATTCTTTTTTGTTCTGGGGAGAGAGGGTCAGTGATCAAAATGATGAAGGTATTAAGAGACTATGAATGCATGCATATCAGGGCAAATGATAAACAAATCAAAGAGTTGTTTCTATCTACATGAGAACACATCTTTGATTGTTGCAATCAGATTGAGAAGGTTAACAGGAATAAGGCAAGGGAATTTTCCTTTTATTTATTTGGGCTGTCCAGTGTTTTATGGGAGGAGCAACTCAAGTTACTTTGAAGAGCTGATCAGAAAAATTGCGAGGAGGATTTTCTCATGGCATAATAAATTCCTTTCTTTTGGTAGTAAGCAGGTGCTAGTCAATCATGTGCTACAGTCAATGCCTTTATATTTACTATCAGCCATGAACCCAACTAAGAAAGTCATGGAGCAAATACATCAAATATTTGCGAAATTCTTTTGGGGTAAGGCTGGTGGTATTAAAGGAAAACATTGGGTGGCTTGGGAGGAAATGTGCTTTCCAAAAGAGGAAGGAGGAATTGGTTTCAGGAGAATTCAAGACATAAATAAAGCCTTGTTTGTTAAGTTATGGTGGAATTTTAGAGTTGCCACTAATTCACTATGGGCGGAATATATGTGGAGTAAGTACTGTAAAAAAGTACATCCAATAATGGCTAATAGCATCGGAGCTTCCCAAGTATGGAGGAAGATGGTTAAAATTAGAGAGGAGGTGGAACATGACATTTGGTGGCAAGTCATATCTGGAAATTCTAGTTTTTGGTTTGATAATTGGACCAGGCAAGGAGCACTATACTTTACAGAAGGTGAAATGGCACAAGATGAGGAGCTGGAGGTCAAGCAGTTTATTAGAAATAATGAGTGGGACGAAGACAAGCTGAGATCTGTGATTTCTGATGAAATGGTGCAACACATTCTTTTAAACATCAGGCCTAATAGTATGGAAGGTAGTATTGATAGGGCCTGGTGGGTTCATAGCTCTACAGGGGAATTTACTGTCAAATCAGCTTATCAAATTATAAGAGGCAAAATTACTGAGAAAAGTTGGAGTAAGCATATGTGGATAAAGGGTCTTCCTTTCAAGATTGGTTTTTTTCTTTGGAGGGTTTGGAGGAGGAGAATAGCGACTGATGATAACCTCAAAAGAATGAGGCTACAGGTGGTTTCCAAATGCTATTGCTGTGAAGAGGGACAGATGGAGACTATGTCTCATTTATTACTAACGGCTCCCATAGCCCAAAAGCTATGGAAGCAGTTTGCTTCTTGTGTAGGTATTAACATATATGGAGTTAACTTAAAACAACTCATTTACAGATGGTGGGAGCACAAGATGTCAACCAAGTTAGATCAGATCCTAAAGGCAGTCCCAGCAATCTTAATTTGGGAGTTATGGAAAAGGAGAAATGCCATAAGACATGGACAGAAGACTTCTTATAATTATATGTATTATCAATGTCAGTTGACAATACATCAATTGATAAGGGTCAAATTTCCATGGATTAAAGGGATTCCACATCATTGGCCTGCAATGGTGGATATACTACAGAACTACAAGCCTAGCATACACTATCTTATAGTAAGGTGGAAGATGCCGAGGGAGGGTTAGATCACTTGCAACACTGATGGAGCGAGTAAAGGCAACCCAGGTTAGAGTGCTTATGGTTTCTGTCTAAGAAATAGAAGTGGTGATTTGTTATATGCTGAGGCTCAGAGTATAGGGGAAGCTACCAATATGGAGGCAGAGGTCAGAGCAGTGTGGGAAGCACTAACTTTTTGTATCAGGAAGAGGCATGATTATATTCAGTTGGAAACGGATTCATTAGCGGTAAAGAACATGATTGTGAAGAATTGGAGAATACCATGGTTAATATCAGAAAGAATGGATGACATACATGTTATAGTTGAACAGATCAATGTGCAAGTGCAACATATATTCAGAGAAGCAAATCAACTAGCAGACTATGTAGCAAACACAACTATTAACAAAGAAGCAAAACAGGTATTCTTCAATTTTAATCAGTTACCAAGCAGGGGAAGAAAGCTCCTTAATATAGATAAACATGAGATCCCTTCGGTTCGTATCAAAACAAGGAGAATTATTATTGACAATAATGGACAGCAACCCTAATTACAGTGAAGAGACAGAGTTCCACAGCTATTTGTACAACTCTAGCATTAATTGGAGCAAAAGAGTTGTAGGGGAACTAATCCTAAGAATAAAAGGGCCAGCAAAAAGCGAGAGTAAAGGGGCCAAATCTGATATTGTAGTAAGCACGGAGTTGGAAATCTTGAGAATGAAGTTCGGGAGAACCTTTCTCGTAATCGGCTTCACCTACAGATCGAGGGAGTCACTGTCAGAATTGGAAGAAAGGAACAACAAAAAAGAAAAGGTAGCAGCGTTCTTACATAGATTTGCAGTCCAACCGGACAACACACCTTTAATAGAGCACAAGTCAGCTGAAAAGAGAGGCGATGCCGAAAAGAGAAAGGAGAAATGCAAACCTTTGTTAGCTAAGGATAACAGCAGAATGTTAATCAACTAATGTAGGAGCATAAACAAAGCAGAGCTAAAGGGAATGATTTCACGTTCAAGGCGGCAAAAGGAATATGAGAAAAAAGGAAATTGGAAGCTGAAAAAACATTTAGGAAATCCTCTTATGGGTTTGTCTTTTCTAAAACACATGGTTTGGCCACTTTTGGGCCGAACGGGTTCCGAATTGTATGTTTGAATGGCCCATTTCGGGTAGTTTAATAACATGGACTCCGAGTCCAAATTTAGCCAAAAAAAAATAATATTAATATACCTAAAGACATAGTTCATTTGAATAGTTGTATTTCATGAATGAACTTACAAGGATAAGAGTCCTTATCAAAGCACTTGGTACATTATGTGTATATTAGTGTGATTCTCGCACGTTTGTACGTTGACAGTTGCTTGAAACCAACTTAAACCAAAATGTCTCCTCCGTACGAGCTTTCCTAATCTGCAATAACTCCCTCGTGCTGAAAAGTATTTGATGTGTGGAATTGAAAAGTGAGGACGATTCTTGTTATAATGTAAGTCTCTGGAAATTTCTACCACCTCCAAGAGCTCATGTTCCTAATCAAACAACCAAACTAAATAAATAGTTAAGATGATAAAGAGAAACAGAAATTCACAGAGATGTATGAAATGGAACAGTCAAGGAGGAATTTTAATCCTTCTCATTTGTTTTCTTCTGAAGCTTTGCATTCCCATTCTCTCCAGAATATAGCTGCCTCTAACTGCTGTTGGTAATTGATTGGGAGTGTAATAATGTTGAATAATATCGTGTTTATGACTCTGTTTGGACAACAAGTCTGCTGTACTGTTGGCCTCTATATATATATGAGCACATTGAATATATTCACATTGCTTAGCTAATCCTTGTAGTTCCTGCACACACCTGAAAAGCCTCCAAGGAGGATCAGAAATCTGCAAAACCCATTTAGTTAGTAGTTCAGAATCCACTTCTAAAATGATATTTTTATAACCATGTTGAATGCACCAATGAAGACCATAATTGGCAGCCTGTACTTCTGCCTGATTATTGGTCCCTTCACCCAATGGTATAGCAAATGCATAAACAATAGTTCCATTAGAATCCCGCAGAATACCCCCTCCTCCAATCTTCTCCGGATTTTGCAAGGCACTACCATCCGTATTAAGTTTATATTTAGCATCAGGGGGAGTTTTCCAGCTTACTGAAAGGACTCTAACCTCATGTTTACCATGTTCTACCATGTCCACAACCTCTGTCCATTTAAATGGCCACTGAATATATGGAAATACAGACCTGAGAAGCTGAAACATGTCTTTAATAATCAAGTATTTCACCCTACTGATACTAGAAATCTTACCCCCATACTTAGCTGAACACCTATTCTTCCATAAGTTCCAGCATATAACAATAGGAATAGTCTGAATAACATTCTTGTGAGCTTCATTTTTAAATTGAATGTCACCCCAATTAAGAAGGTAACTAGCCAGTGATGTCTGCTGTACAGTAATACCAAGCAGATTTGAGAAATATTTCCATATATGAGCTACAAAATGTCCTTGAGTGAATATATGATCCACTTCATCCCAACCTTGCTGATAACAACAAAAACATTTCGCAGGTTCTACACCAAAGGTCCCTAATTTCTCATTCGTAGGTAATTTATTCCTCAATGACCTCCAAAGGAGAAAGGACATTTTGAAAGGGATATGTTTATGCCAAATCTGAGAGTTAATCCCTGAAATAGTATCCATGTGTCTGCAAATTTCCCAGGCTGAAGCACTGGTGAACTTTCCATTTTCTGTTGGCCTCCAGATTGCTGTATCAGGAACACCATGTTGATATTGAAAAGCAGTACTCAATATATGAGGGATGAGCAAAGGTGGAACCTCCTCCCTTAGTTTTCTCTCATTCCATTTACCAGCAATCAAAAAGTGAGCAACTGTATCATTGTTGAGGCTTGAAATATGACTGGTACTTTCAGCTAGAGCACCCCCACCCCCTAGCCAATCATCCCACCAAAAGGAACAGCTACCAGAATTGAGATTCCAGGTGATATGTTCTTCTACTTTATCTTTATTCTTCATCATGTACCTCCACACCAGAGATTCCTCAGTATCCATCCTTTTAGCCACTAGATTGGCCCTTTGACAATAATTAGATTTAAGGAATTGAGTCCATAAAGAAGAAGTAGATCTAAAGACCCACCATTGCTTATATTGAAGAGAAGTGCATATATCAGACAACTTCCTTAGACCCACCCCTCCTTTAGTATAAGGTACGCTCATGGTCTCAATGGAAGCCCAATGATATTTGAATTTATCCTTATCTCTCCCCCAAAAGAAGTTTGCAATGATAGACTCAATATATTTGATAATAGTATTTGGAGGAGAGATGGCAGCCATTGTATGAATAGGAATGGACTGCAGTACATGCTTAATTAAAGTAATTCTGCCTCCAACACTGAGAATTCTTGTGTGCCAGCCACAAATCTTCTTAGACACTTTCTCCACTAAATGAGAATAGTATATAATCCTCTGTCGACCAATATAAAGAGGTCAACCTAAATAAGTAATAGGACTTGTCTTTTGAGAAAAACCTGTGGCCTCTTTGATGGTATTGCAAAGATCAATAGATGTATTATCAGGAACCATAAAATGACTCTTCTCTCTGTTGATGAGCTGATCAGATGCATATTCATATTCCCCCAAAGTATCCACAATAAGCTTCATAGAATGACTATCAGAGGAGGTAAAAATAATCACATCATCCGCAAAACTCAAATGATTAATCTGAGGACCTTTAGGCTCCATATTAAAACCTTTATAAAGGGGAATCTGATGAAGATGATTAAGCATTCTTGAAAGCACCTCTGCACCTAAAATAAATAGGCCTGGGGAGAGAGGGTCACCTTGTTTAAGACCTCTAGTGGAGTGAAAAAAACCATGTCTATGACCATTAATAATAATGGAGTACCAGTTATTACTCATGATTCTCCAAATTAAATCAATAAAGATTTCCCCAAATCCAAATTTCCTTAATACCAAACAAGTAAATGCCCAAGACACCCTATCATATGCCTTGGTCATATCCAACTTAATAACAACATTTGCTCCTGCCTGGGGTATCTTGATGCCATGAGTGATTTCTTGTGCAAGCATGATACTTTTTGTTATACTTCTCCCTCTTACAAACCCTGATTGATTTTCTGACAAAAGTAAAGGAAGAATAGCAGCTAATCTCATACTAAGAACTTTGGAAATAATTTTATTGGAAAATTTGCTAAGACTAATAGGCCTAAGGTCAGTGAATCTGGTAGGTTGTTCAATTTTGGGAAGTAAAACCAAACAAGCATGAGAAATAAATTTAGGCATAATTTGACCATAGAAGAAAGATTGTACTGCAACCAGTAAATCTTCCTTAATAATGTGCCAACAAGCTTGATAAAATTTTCCCCCAAAACCATCTGGACCAGGTGATGAGTTTGGATTCATAGTGAACACAACTTGCCTTAGCTCCTCCAATGTAGGCATAGCCTGTAACATCTTATTCTGCTCAGGAGTAACTAAGGTAGGTATATGCTGAAAAATTCCTTCTTCTATTCTGTTATGTTGTCCAGTAAAAATGCTCTGAAAATATTGACAAGCAGCCTGTGCAATTGGTTCATCAACTTGAATCCACACATCATTGTCTGTACAAATTTTATGTAAAAGCAATCTTCTTCTTCTACCCGTCATCAAAGCATGAAAGTACTTGGTATTGGCCTCCCCCTCTTTAAACCATTGCAGTTGAGTCTTCTGTTTAAGGACAGATTCTTCCAGTTTTAAATATTTAATATACTTCGCATTCATAAGATGAAGTTGTTGTCTGAAAACTTCAGTATTAGTAGTAAGAAGATCTTCCTCAGCTTTTCTTATTGTCTCCTCATACTCCTTTACTTTAACATATATATCACCATACTCCTTTTTTGACCATTTACTAAGTGTAGATGTCAACCTCTTCATTTTCTGATGCAATTTCCACATAGGATTACCAGTGACCCTCTTATCCCAACAATGTTGTACAGTTTCCATAAATGAGTCATTTTCAACCCAAAAATGTAGAAACTTGAAGTACTTTATATGACTCTCACTTGTTTTAGTCAGTTCCATCAACATAGGGCTATGATCTGAACCAACTGAAGATAAATGATCAATAGTAGTTTGAGGCATAACCTCTAACCATTTGTCATTAACCATGGATCTATCCAATCTCTTCCAAACTCTAGCGTGTGCATCCCTTTGATTACACCATGTGAATTGAAGCCCTATGTAACCTAAATCAGTCAAACCACATGCTTCTATCACACTAATAAACTCAAAGCTCTTATTCATGTTATAAGGCATTCCCCCAAACTTTTCCTCTATAGAGGTGATAACTTTGAAATCTCCCATTGTACACCAAGGTACATCCATACTAGCATAAGACAGAAGCCTATCCCACAGAGGTCTCCTCATATGATCCTTACATTTAGCATAAATAAAGGACATCATGAATTGCTCAGTTAGATCAGAATGTTTGAAACTTCCTGTGATATGTTGCTCATGATTTTCAAGAATATGACCAATGACTTCATTAGACCAAAACAACCAAATTTTTCCATTAGGATTACTGACAGCATGATCCATTTAAAGCTGAAGCCTCACCATGTTGATTTGAGACTTGTCTGCAAAGGGTTCAAGCACTGCAATCAGAGATAATTGATTCAATCTCTTGAGTGTTTGAAGCCTTTCCAAAGAACCTTGAGTGTTGATACTCCTAGCATTCCAACATAGGGCCTTAATCATTAAAATCCTTTGGATTTGGACCTTGTGATGGGCCTGCTAGAGGTTGTACAGGTACTGGTGGTATGTGGTTGTCTTCTTTGCTTCCTACCTCTTGGGGATAGACCATGTTTTGCTGTAACATCTTGGACTTCCTCAGTCCACTGATCCTTAAAGGTGGAACCAAAGGTTTGAGGTGCCTGAGTGCTTGTGTATTCCCCTTCTTCACCAGATTCATCAATGCACTGATTATCAGAATATAGTTCATCTTCAGAATTCAAAGCCCCATAATCATCTTGTGGTGGCCGACCATCCTTATCCTTGGTTTGTGGGCTCGCAGCTGAAACCTGATCAACATTCTGTCTTTTTTTTATAGCATCTCTTCTTTTTTTGCTCAGCCTGCTTCCTGATTTATTATTGAAATTGTCTGTTTGTTGACCAGTATCAATGTCTCCTTGCTGCCCAGTAATTTTATGACTTGAAATAGGGGTAACAGGAGCTCTATAGTTACTACTAAATTCAACCACATCCTTATGCAATGCATGAGGCAATTCCCCCCTCCCTCTGGGCACCCCTTCCTGCAAATTAGTAGGTGTCTCATGTACCCTCCCTTCCATACCTCCAACAGCTTCCTCAACAACAGTCTCAACAACATTAACAACCTTATCAAGGGATTCATGGGATGGGAGCATTGAGTCAATACCTGTATCAGCATGCCCTGTAATCACTTCATTTCCTGTACTGTGAGCTGTTGATGAAGGAATTTGAAAGCCAACCTGTAATTGACTTTTAGATATGTCCTTACCAATACTTTTTGCTGCAGTCCTGATTTGCTCACCCTGTTCCTGCTGTAGTGTTGATGCTATATGAGGTCTACTATCATCTTTGTTTCCATTGTGTTTGTCCATTGCCTCTAGAGTAGATGGGGACTCCTGCACATCAAGATTAATATAGGTGTTTTGAGTAGGAATAACAATTTTACCTGCCTGTTTGATGAACTGGTCAGCTTTTCTGGTGGTGCCCCTAGGTGCCTGCTGTGAAGTATTGTGCCTCTTCTTTTGAGTTTGCCACTGATCCTCTTGCTGGTTATGTCTTTGGTCATGCTCTCCTTGCTGATTAAAGGTATGGTTGGTAGTATCCTCCTTTGAACCAGTTTCTTTGTGACCCTAAATTGTTGAGGATTGTTATCCATATCTTTGTTAGTCTTGTTTCTCACAGTTTCCATTTCCTTTTTCTTTTTATCCTCATCTTTTTGCCTTATGGTACACTCACTTTCCAAATGCCCTTGATGGTTACAGTAGAAACAATAATAAGGGATATTATCATACTCAATTTTCTGCCATCTCCCATCTGTGATATCCTCCCCTATATAACCCATCCAAATATAAGGAGGTCGCTTTTGAATAAGATCAACTTGAACCTTTACCCTAGCTTGACTACCCCTAGTCTTTTTAATAGAAGCAAAATCTAAATATAAAACCTTCCCAATAGGTGAAAGCAGGCCAGTAACAAACTCTTTATTATAACAATGCCAAGGTAATTCAGGTAAAGAAATCCCGATTGGGACTACAAAAGTTTCTGCAGTTGGTGTAAAATTAGGAGTCCATGCTTGAATTCTCATCACCTGTCCAGCTATACTCATTCGTTGCTTAGTCCAAACCATATTATAATCAAGCTCATTATCCAGATCAATATAGACATGTCGAGAATTAAAATGAGCAATCTTAACACCACCCGATAATTGAGTTTGTAAAATGAAATTCTTCCTAATAAGCTCCACTATCGGCATTGTGTAACTAAATTTACCAATAAGAGTATATTTGCAAGAAGCAGCTAAGTCATTAATGACCTCCTCCTTCACATACAGAAAAGCAGGAAGACCTTGTTTGGTGGTTATTTCAGGGGCAGTCAAATTAATGAGAACAACACTTTTAGCCTGATTATGTCTAAGGCGATCAACATAGGTCTGCACTACCGTATAAGGAGCAGGTTCAGCTACTTGATCATTTTTGGAAGGATAAGGAGGCAATTGAGGTCGTTCAATTCTATCATTATTGGTATTAGATTTAGGAACTTGTCGATCAAAATTGTTAGAAATTCTAGGAAAATTAGATTGATATTGATCATCTCTAGTATTTCCTCTAACTTGATTACCTTGAAACTGCCTTCCAATAGTAGAATCATTGTCTTTGCCTTGTTCTTTAGCAACCCACACTTTCCTTTGATCATTCTCATTTCGATTAACCTCATTACCAGTAACCAAAGGGTCTAAAGGAATCACAGTCTTACCAGATTTAGTATTAGGAATACCTGTGTCCCTGCCCTGTTTCTTGATGTTTTGATCCTCCATATGAGGAGTGCTAGAGTGTCCCAATTCAAGAACATGTTTCTTGCCTTCCCTGTTTTGATTTTGTGTCTTTACTAACAACTGCAGTTCCTCAGCAAGTTGCAAATTTGGAAAGTTTTTCATCGGATTTTCTGTAAAATCGCCAGTTGCTCCACCGACGATTTCACGATGAAATTGGCTTGAAATTTCAGTTGTAGATTTGCCACGACCATGGGAACAATCCCCAGTACCAGATTCATCTTGAATCACCTCACCAGTGGTTCGATTTTGATGGCGCAGTTGGGGAAATTCACTCGCCGCCGTCGTCTGAAGGTTTCGCGCAAATGGGACGGTGAAATCAAGTGATTTTTGACTATCTTGTAGATCTTGGGATGGGAATTCTGTGACTCCAGTTCTTGTACCCCCAATCGAACACGATTCTGCCATGTAAAGATTAGAACGAGTCCCGTCCAACTCCTTTTCTGCCATTGCAGTATGGATCGCCTCTTCTCTCACCTGCGAGGAGTTGTAGGATGAGTCTGAGGGCGATTCTAGCAGTTGTGTATGTCTATTGTGCTTGGGCAACAGTGTAGCGGGATCCGGAGGCTTGAATCTATCTGCTGGCAGCACTTCCTCCATTCAATTGATGCTGAAACCTTGAAAAAATTAGCCAAGATAGCTAATTTCTTGAGAGAATCTAGAGAGAGAAAATTTTTAGAGAGAAAAAAATTATGAAATGAGGAAGCGATGAGGTTTAGAGTTTAGGGTTTAGGGGTTAGGGTTTAGGTATTAGGGTTTAAGGTTTATGGATTAATGGTTTATGGTTTAGGGTTTAGGGTTTAGGGCTTAGGGTTTAGAGTTTAGAATTTAGGGTCTAGGGTTTTGCTTTTAGGGTTTAGGGTTGAGGTTTAGGATTTAGAGTTTAGGGTTAGGGTTTAGGGTTTAGGGTTTAGCGTTTTAGGCTTAGTATTTTGAGTTTAGGAGATAGGCTTTAAGGTTTAGGATTTAGGTTTAGGGTTTAGGATTAATGGTTTAGGGCTAGGGTTTAGGGT
>JAJOOO010080294.1:0-15852 GCA_029582685.1 Solanum piurae
GTCTATCAGGATTGTACGGTATTAATTAATGATCGTCCAACCTCCGCTGATTTAGTTGAGTTGATGATGCTAGATTTTAATGTTATCATGGGTATGGATTGGTTGGCAGCTTGCTATGCTAATATTGATTGTCGTGCAAAGATAGTCCGATTTGACTTTTCAGGTGAGTCAGTCCTTGTGTGGAAGGGTAATGCATCCACTCCTAAGGATAAGTTTATTTCATACCTTAGGGCTCATAAATTGATTGCTAAAGGTTGCATATACCATATAGTTCATGTAAAGGATATTGATAAGGAGCTCATGACTCTTCAGTCAATTCCTATCGTGAATGAATTTCCAATGGTATTCCCTGATGATCTTCCAGGAATTCCCCCAGAAAGGGAAATTGATTTCACTATAGACTTGCTTCCTGATACGCAACCTATATTGATTCCTCCCTATAGAATGGCACCTGCAGAACTAAGAGAATTGAAGGAACAACTAAAGGACTTGCTCGATAAAGGCTTTATCAGACCAAGTACTTCCCCATGAGGTGCCTCAGTGCTCTTTGTTCGAAAGAAAGATGGATCCTTGCGGATGTGTATTGACTATAGACAACTAAATAAAGTCACTAAAAAGAATAAATATCCTCTTCCACGGATTGATGACTTATTCGATCAGTTACAAAGTGCCGAATGGTTTTCCAAGATTGACTTGCAGTCTGGTTACCATCAGTTGCGAGTCAGGGAAGTTGATATACCAAAAACAGCATTTCGGACGAGGTATGACCATTTTGAGTTCCTTGTCATGTCTTTTGGGCTTACGAATGCCCCAGCAGCTTTTATGGATCTTATGAATCGGGTCTTCAAATCATTCTTGGATGAATTTGTGATTATGTTTATTGATGATATTTTTATATATTCACGGTCAGAAGCAGAGCATGCAGACCATTTGCCAGTTGTATTGCACACTCTCCAAGATTACAGGTTATATGTTAAATTCTCTAAATGTGATTTTTGGCTTACCTCGATAGCTTTTCTTGGTCATGTTATTACAAGTGAGGGTATTAAGGTTGATGGAAAAAAGATTGAAGCAGTCATGACTTGGCCGAGGCCCTTGAATGCGATGGAGGGTCGCAACTTTTTAGACTTAGAGGGGTATTACCGAAGGTTTGTGGAGGGATTCTCTTCTATTTCTGCACCTGTGACAAAATTGACACATAAGGCAACGAAGTTTCAGTGGACCGAGGAATGTGAGCAGAGCTTTCATGAACTAAAAAAAAGGCTTACCACTGCACCTGTCCTAACTTTTCTAGATGGTAATGAGGGCTATGTTGTTTATTGTGACGCCTCAAGAATTACCCTAGGTTGTGTTCTTATGCAGCATGGTAAGGTTATTGCATACGCCTCTAGACAAATACGGAAGCATGAGCAGAATTATCCTACACACAATTTTAGTTGGCCGCAGTTGTTTTTGCCCTAAAAATTTGGCGACATTATCTATACGGGGTTCATATAGATGTGTTCACCGATCACCAGAGCCTTCAATATTTACTTAAGCAGAGGGAGTTGAACCTACGACAAAGGAGATGGCTAGAATTATTAAAGGACTACGATATTGATATTTTATATCATCCCGGCAAAGCTAATGTTGTTGGTGATGCACTCAGTTGGAAGTCCATGGGTAGTCTAAGTCATGTTGAAGCTGATAAGGCTGGAATTACAAAAGACATATGCCAACTAGTTAATTTGCAAGTACGCTTGGTAGATGCAAGAGGCGGAGGTGTTGTCGTTAAGAATATGGCAGAATCTTCCTTTGTGACTGAAGTGAAAAGGCGGCAACAGGAAGATCCTGAGCTTAGGAAATTGAGGGAAAATATTCCACAGAAGCAACACCCCTTATTTGAGCTAACTGGAGATGGAGTCCTTAGATACCAGGGTCGCTTATGTTTACTGGTAGTTGGGAAGCTCCTTACAAATATTCTTTCAGAGGCCCATTATTCTAGATATGCATTTCACCCTGGAGCGACGAAGATGTATCAGGACCTTCGACAGGTCTATTGGTGGAATGGCGTGAAAAAACATATTGCGAAGATGGTAGCTGAATGTCCCAACTGTCAACAAGTTAAAGAAGAGCATCAGAGGCCTGGAGGCCTAACCCAGTATGTTGAGCTTCCATTATGGAAATAGGATATGATAAATATGGACTTCATCACTGTTTTTCCTCGCACTCCAGGAAGGTTTGATTCCATTTGGGTAATTATCGAAAGGCTGACAAAATCTGCTCAGTTCTTGCCAGTTAGGACGACATATTCAGCTGAAGATTATGCTTGGCTTTACATTCAGGAAATTGTTCGACTTCACAGAGTTCCATTATCTATTATCTCAGATCGAGGAGCTCAATTTACAGCACATTTTTGGAGATCATTTCAGGAAGGTCTAGGCACTCAGGTAAATCTTAGCACTGTTTTTCATCCACAAACTTATGGACAGGCAGAACGTACTATTCAGACGGTTGAGGATATGTTACATGCTTCTGTGTTGGATTTTAAAGGAAGTTGGGATCAACATCTACCTCTTATTGAATTCGCTTATAATAACAGCTTTCAAGCTAGTATTCAGATGGCCCTTTACTAAGCCCTATACGGGCGGAAGCGTAGGTCTCCAATCGGTTGGTTTGAGCTCGGGGAAACAGATTTGCTAGGTCCCAATCTAGTCCAACAAGAGATTGAAAAGGTTAAGTTTATTAGAGATCGGCTTCATACAGAACAGTGTCGACAAAAGTCTTATGCAGATGTTCACCGACGGAACTTAGAGTTTGAGGTAGAAGATTGGGTTTTCCTGAAAGTATCGCCTATGAAGGGCATCATGCGATTCGGAAAGAAAGGGAAGATCGGTCCTAGGTACGTTGAACCGTATAATATTATTCGGAAGATCGGTATGGTGGCATACGAACTTGATTTGCCTTCAGAATTGGAAGCAGTTCATCCTGTATTTCATGTTTCTATGTTGCGGAAGTTCATTGGAAAGCCTTCACGTATTATACATATTGAAAATATTTGTATCACTGAGGATTTATCTTATGCAGAGATACCAATTGAGATTTTAGATCGGCAAGTAAGAAAGCTTCGAAATAAAGATGTAGATTCTGTGAAAGTGTTATGGAGAAACAATAACGTCGAGGAAATGACTTGAGAAGCGGAAGAGGAAATGAGGAAGGAGTACCCCCAACTGTTTACGACTTAAGGTGAGTCACATTTCGATTATTGGCAATTATTTCTTCACAAAGACCTAGTTATATTTTAAGTAGCTTGAAGGTGAAATTTATATGTCTTCTTACGAGATAGCTATGCAAAGATTAGTAGTTAAACTTTTCAGAATTTGACTTTAGGTTTGCGATTGTAACAAATATAGATTCGCAAATAAAGTACTTTGAGAAAAAAAAAATACAACCAAGGAATTGTTTAGATCCATTCGCGGGCGAATGTTCATAAGGGGGGGAGAATGTAAGATCCCGTAGTTTTTCTCTAATTGTGCATAACATATGTGGCGTAGTATGGCATGGTTATATGAGGTGTATATGACTTTGTATCGTACATCGGAGATTAAGATTTCAAGTAGGTGGCAATATCAAGGAACTAAACTAAAGTTTTAGGTCAAAGGAACCCCTCAAAAAAGTTCATGAGAAAAGAAATGGCTCGGGTAGAACTTCGCCCGTTTGAAAGGTTTAACTTGTCCCATACCTTCTGGATAAGCCTATAAGTTTAAAACATGATAAGAATGGTGTGTTATTAGGTATTATAATAGCACAAGGGTCGTATGTTGATTTTGGAAGTCAAGAAAATTAGTGAAACTAAAGTCGGCAAAAGTTATCGAAGTTTCTCTAATAATATTTTCTTAACTTTGGGTCAAATGTCTTGGATGTTTTATCCCAATATACGAAGATTTAGAAGGCCTATCACCCATTAAATCGAAGGCCTACGAGTCTAGTTTGAAACGCACAAAACCCCGTATCTAACCGACATCGTAGTAAAAATGTATGAGGGTTTTACTACGGACTGCCGGGGCAGAATCCGGGTCGGGTTTAAAATGTTGTATGTCGGCTTACTCAACGTTTTAAGCCATGAATACATTTCATTTTACTTCCAAACCAGAAATCAAGCTTAAGAAAATGTTCCTATGGAGTACTTTCATGATGAAGGTAAGTTTTCGATGATTTCTACCATTAAAGATTGCCCCCGTGCCTAGAAACGTGATCTTTACACGTGGTAATCGTTTTCCCCTTCTATTAGCTGCGTTTGGAGCAAGTTTTTGAAGATATAAATTTGTATTTATTGGCGTTTCTTCAAGGTTTACACTTGGTTAACTAAGATAATCATCTCGGGACTCTTTTATGATTGTTTTTATGAAGTTCTACGGACATTTCGTCAAGTTGAGGGCATTTGGCAAATCTGCCGATTTAAGAATTATGAAATGTTTATAGGTGTGTACCAGCTGTGTATATATAGTGTTTTCGAAGTTTAGGACGTAAGGAACAACTTTCGTGAAGAAGCTACGGCCATTCTAGCGTTCATTGAAAAGGTATGTTAAGGCGAAGCTACGTCCCTCATTTTAGCACCACTTCTAGGAACTTTCTAAAACGCCGAATGTGATATTTTGCTATTCTCATGCTAGAAAGACCTTCAGTGAAAGGCATTGGGATCACAGCTGAATTATTTTCATGATTCTGTTATTTTGATATTTAACTCGTTCGGATAAATAGAGTGTTCGACATCTACACGTCATTTTATCAGTTTCCTTGATTATATGTCTGCACGTATGAATTCGTATTCTTCCTTGGGTCATGTGAATTAAAATGTCACGCGAGACCCTTACTACTTGTGACCAGCCCTCTTTCTCCACTAAGGTTATTATTAAAGAAAAACTTTAAAGTAGCTCACGACCTTCAAAACTCTCAAATATAATTTAAATGTAAACTGTTAGAACACTTGGGTTTTGAAATATTTCTTTTATAAATTATCTAGGAACCAAGTTAGGAACTAAGTAAGTCACCTTAAACTTGTTATGAATATCAACAAGGTTAGGTTATCCTTATAAAATTCGAGTTAACTTTTAAAGCTTATTTGGAAGAACATATCAAGTTCCATGAGATTGTTATAAGTTATACGAAAGTTATTATGGGGTTATGAGAACAGGACTACAAATGGGCCAAGATTGGCAACATGACAACAGTAACTCATAGGTGTTATAAATCCATGACATGACATGCTATGCATTCTACTCCTGAGCTATAATCGGGAGGTATGGGGACTATTGCCTATATTTATATGTAGGAGTGGCGAATATGATGCCGGTTCGCTACCGGAAAGAACCACCATTGCTAGCATTTGGTTGGGTATCTCATGCATTTGCATCTATATATATATATGTATGTATTCACGACATACTATTATACGAGCATACCATGCATATTTAAGTAGTAGGGGGGCTAAAGGTCAGCCATGGAGATTATTTGGGTTTCAATTCAGGTGGTATCTCTATTACCCTTTTACAGTAAATGTTTACGATTTTACTTTTTGCTTTACATACTAGTACATTTTTATTTGTACTGACATCCCTTTGCCTGGGGACGCTGCTTTTTGTTTTGTGCGAACAAGTACAGGCAGGGACTCTAATCGACCCACCCACTAGGATTCAGGTTCAGCTGTGAGTTGGTAAGCTCCATCTTATCCTGGGGCTATCAGAGAATGTTTAATTTTGTTGTACGGTTTGGGTATAGTCGAGGCCTTGTCCCGACAGTGCTTATGTCACTCGTAGAGGCTATTGTGGACACAATATTCTGGGTTTTCTTTTTTGTGTAAGTAGGTATGTTTTCAGTTATGGCCTCGTCGGCTAGATAGTACATATTTATTTTTTTGGTTTGTCTACCATTGTTTGTATGGTTATTCTCTTTCAGGTCATGACCTCTAGGTCCAGGCTTCATATTTTAAGAGGTTGTGCTGCCCAATATTTTTTCCTCACAAGTTTGGTTTAGTTAGTAAGTTTCAATGGGTAACTCAAATTATTAGGGTATCGAGTGCTAGTTACGCCCTTATTTCGGGGCGTGACAGAAATAATGTGGGTTTATGCCATGAAAGGGGAAATTGAGAGCTTAGATGTGATCTTCTAAGATTGATGAATTATAGTATAGATTTCATGAGATTAGAGCACCTATAAATGAATTGCTTAAAGTTATATCTTTTAGACATGAATTGATTAGATTAAAGCTTATATGATGAATCATGATTAGTATGCTTGAGTTTATGCTTATATGAAGATATGTGATTAGAATTTCTTAAGAATGAAGCATGTGAGTAGAAATCCTTGAGACTTATGCCTATGAGATTCTTAAGAGAGGTATTTCCTTGAGAGTAAAGACTTGTAATTATGAAGGTTGACTTCTAAGGCTTTGAGAGTAAAAGCTAATATGATGAACTCAGAATGTTAAGGCTTTGAGAGTGAAGCTAATATGTATGTTGAATTGTCTATGCCATTATTGTGGAAGGACTTTACCCACATGACCTATATTATGAGTATACGAGATTATGTATGTTCTTATAGAATCAATGTAAATGCTTTATGAACACTTTAAGAGGAGAGTGTAAATGATCATGATATTGATGTTGTGTTGCTTGAAAGGCTATTCTCATGAACACATAATGAACATGATGTGAAAGGCCTGCTCACATAATAAAGATTCTAGGTTGAAAGGTTTGCTCACCTAAAATTAATCTAAGAGTAAAAGTGACCATGGATGGCGACGAATGCCCACGCATGATCTAATAAGCCTTCATGATGAACTAAGGCATACTTCAAGAAGTACCACGTTAGTGTTCAAAGGCTTCATGTATGAACTATGTTAGCTTAAAGTAGTGATTTGATATCTCTTCATGAATAGCTTTACTTGGTAAGACAAGACCATGCTTGGTAGCTTGAGTTGGGAGTTCTCATGGTAGACTTGGATTAAGCAATAGTACCCTTCCAATGGTTAACTTTAACTAAGCACAATAGAGTGCTTTGCATGGTAGCATGACTTGGTCAGGTCACACCATATCATCGATTGCTTAGATTGAGAAATCATACCCTTCCTTGTATAGCTTGGACTTGCATGATAGTGTGCTAACATGGTAGTTTGTTCTAGCCTAGTATGGTGATATTCCTTGGTAGCCTTGAATTGATAAATTGTAATCAGTCATGTCTGATGACTTGCCTTGTACTAAGTACATAAGTACCTTTAATGAATACTGGCAATAAGTAAAGAGGGACTAGTCCCCAACAAATGAGTACTTTTATGGTGAAACAAGGTTACTTCAAGAAAGTATTGTAAGTATGTTGTAATATGAGATTTGCTTATATGATGTATGCTTAGCTTACATTGTTGCTATAGTTGCCTTTCCTCGATATGTTTAACTAAAGGTAAAGATTCCCTTGTCTATAATAATTAAGCTAAGGATAAGATTAAAAGATGGTAAGTATGATTATGATGGTCTAAAGTGATACTTAGTATGGGTGAGATTATGGGGTCTTATCCATGCATTTCACAAGTATGACTTGAGGTTACTTATGAAGTGTTTCTCTTATGGTATAGTTGCCTTTCCTCGATATGTTTAACTAAAGGTAAAGATTCCCTTGACTATGCTTATGAATATGATATATCTCCTATGTTGATGGATTATGCCTTATGATGACTAATGCTTAAATTATGTCTATGTTGGAGAGTATGCTTATGACTATGTTGTATTTCTTATGATTATGGTATATGTCTTATGTTGACTAACCCTTATGTTATGCTTATATTGATGATTATGCTAGCTATCATATTTAGTACATTTTGTATTAACGCATACTCTTGCCTATATTCTTATCAAATGTAGGGTCCGGTGATATTGACTTCCATTCCCGTGGCTAGGTTCCTAGTAGAGCAAGGAGTTGAAGATTTGGTGAGGCCTCATAGCATCGAGGATTTGATCACCTTTCCTTTATGTCTTTTATTTTCATATTTAGACTTTTGTATGGGCTATGTCTCAAAGATTTATTTAAGTTGTGTAAGATGGTTTGATACAAAGTGTTAAAGACTTCCCTTTGCTTTTATAAAAGACTTTGATTGTATGGAAAATGTTTTAAAATTTCCACTCATTTCTATTATCTTATGTTATGATATGCTAAGAGGCTTGTATGAGACCCCTTCGAGGTTGAGTATGCCTTGTTACATCTAGGGGGTACCCCTGGGTCGTGATAGGTTCCCTTGTCTATCATCTAGATAGAGGTCCTCAGTTTACCTCTCATTTCTGGAAATTATTTCAGAAAAGTCTTGGTACTCAAGTAAATCTTAATATAACATTTCATCCATAGACAGATGGTCAGGTAGACCATACCATTCAAACCTTAGAGGACGTGTTGAGAGCTTGCGTGATCAATTTTAAATGTAGTTAGGATGATCACCTACCTCTCATTGAGTTCACTTATAATAATAGCTTACATTCCAGTATTTAGATGGCCTCGTATGAGGCACTATATGGGCGTAGATGCAGGTCCCCGATTGGTTGGTTTGAAGTAGGTGAAGAAGCCTTGATAGGGACGGATTCAGTTCATGAGGCTGTGGAGAAAGTTCAACTCACACAATAGACTGCCCAGATTCATCAGAAGTCCTATGAAGATACGAGGAAAAGGGAATTAGAGTTCGAAATCGATGATTGGGTTTTCCTGAAAGTGTCACCTATGAAGGGGGTGGTGAGATTTGTAAAGAGAGGGAAGCTCAGTCCCAGATATGTAGGTCATTACATAATCTTGAAAAGGGTTGGTAATCTGGCTTATAAGTTAGAGTTGCCAGTAGAACTAGCAGCGGTTCATCCTGTCTTTCACATTTTCTTGTTGAAGAAGTGTGTGGATGATCCAACATCGATAAAACCATTAGATAGTGGCTGTGAAGGATAGTCTCACCTATGAAGAGGTGCCTGTTCAAATTACTGACTGTTAGGTTTGTAGGTTGAGAAATAAAGAAGTCACTCCAGTGAAGGTTTTATAGAGGAGTCAGTCCATAGAGGGAACAACTTGGGAAGCAGAAGCAGCCATGAAGGCCAAGTACCCTCATCTCTTTCCTTTCGATTCCGTTTCAGCTTGAGGTAATAGTTTCTCCCCAGCCTCTCAGTTTAGTCTTACGTAAATTCAGTCTTAGTATCTTGTTTCTTCAGTTTTTCTTGCATTTCAGCATATTTGCATGTTCTTGGAACTCAGTTTAGTTAGATATCATCTTCTAGTACTTAGTGGTAGGGATTACAACTCCTTCCCTACATACTAAACTAAGTTTAGACTTCATTCGAGGACGAATGTTCCCAAGGGGGAGATATTGTAACACCTCAGAACTTCACACACCTGAACAACAACAATGTTGGTGAACCACGACAGGGTTCACGGATCGTGAAAGGAACCACGGTCCGTCGACCTGCTTGTGGCTCACACCCACCCAGCAGTAGTGGACCAAGGAGCCCTTCACGGGCCGTGGACCACCACACGAGTCTGTGGGAAGGATCGTAGAAGCCATGCAGAACCAACCAAGCTTAGGTATCCAGCCATAGAGCCCACCACGGGTGGTGATCTCGAGGACGGGTCATGGATGGGTCCATCGTCCTGAGCAAGCAGACCCCTTGCCCCAAGTGAAAAACCACGTTGGCCTTCACAGTCCGTGGTCCTTCACACCATCCGTGAAGTGGACAGTAGGAGGGGCACCAGGAACCAGTGAGCTCTGGCTAGCAACAACGACCCACTTGATGGGCCGTGGTCCCTTTGACGGTCCGTCAGTGGCACCATGGTCGGCCCCCATCACCTTTTAAGTCAGGGTCATTTTGGATTTTTACCCTATTTATTGGGCATTTAAAATACGTCGTTTTACACCTAAACTACATCGTTTTACTTAGTTTAAGCCCAATATTCTAGTCATAACCTACCAAAAACCTTTATTCTCATAAAATTCATCGAAATTAGAGCCAAAAAGAAGAGAAAAGTCGTCCAGCCTCTCAAGAACAAGCAGAAGGTTTTCTTCAAGTTTCAGCCCCAAAATCGAAGGATTTCTCCATAAATTTTATCACCAGGTATGTGTGATTTCACTAATGGGCCCCTTGCATCCACTAGGTCCCTAAAATTCAGTCAGTTTTTTGATTCTCCATATCTTATTTAGACCTAAGGTTTCTAAAACCTTGGATATTTACTAAATTTTATCTATTATAGTATCCTAAATCAAAGTAGCATGTTTGTTGGAAAGTTTGCTTAGTTCCTTGTATGAAACTCAGAACCCTAGTTGTGTAGATTCTCTAGTTCATGAATTACACTTGCTAGGTCAGTTAAACAGAAAACCATGCTCCAGATTTCAAATGTTACATTATCAGTATATAAATGTTGCATTTCCAGATTTCATGTCAGTATTTTGAGTTATTCAGTATTTATGTTACATTTCAGTCATAAACACATTCAGTTGGGAGTAGACTAAGCACTGAGTTGGACTAAGATTAATTGTACCCTCATAGTATCAGAACTATGTGCCCCCATAGGATTATAATTCCCCTATGTTGGGCATCAGATTTAGTGATCACGCCAGTCATGCCTTTATACCCCTGGCAAGGTATATTGGGTCCTCTCGATGGGGCATATACATCGGACTCCATGTTTAGCGCACGTGGTTTATGTCGGTTAATAGTAGCTCCCACAGTCAAACTACTAGTGCATTTGACCAGGTTTTCAGTATATACTTCAATATTCTATTTAGCATGTCATGTTCATGATTAGCAGTTGGTCACTCCATTCAGTTTAGCTCTTCAGTTATGTTTCAGTATTTACATTCCTACTCAGTTTTTAATTGCCCAGTTATGCTTTGTTCATCTTATATATATTTTTTCATCTTAGTATCTATGTCATACATGATCCGTACATTCTATGTACTATTGTATACTCTGCACTACATCCTTTAATGATGTATATTCAAGTACTCAGCATCCAAATCGCGCTTAGATCGGTTCTCGGTCTGAAATCAGCAGGGTCTGGCTCATGGTGGCTAAGAAAGTAGCTACCTTGAGGCTTCCCAAGAATAACTCACCTTCACAGCCAGTGGTGAAGACCACAGCTTGTGAAGATGCATTCATTTTGTGGAGTCCAAACCTTTGTGGCCTAACCACTTGACCATGGACCACGGGCAGGACCATGTCCAGTTGTGAGGACCATGGCTCATGGAGCCTGTCGTGGTGCCTGGCACATGGCTTCCTAGTGAAGGCTAAATTGGGAAATTCCTTTTTAAGTTAGATTTATGTGAGGTCATTGTGCCTAGACTTAGTACACCTATATAAGTTGTTTCACTCTTTAACCTCTCAAATTAACTCATTATTTCCAAAAACCCCAAAAGAATCCCTAAGTTCATCCTCTCAAATAATTCTCTCTCTAAAACTTAAAGAAGAAGATAGAGTTTGAAGCTAGGTCAAGATCAAGGCACCCAATTTCTAAAGTTTTGAGGGCATTGTGACTAAGGTATGATAGCTCTGTATTCATGGACTTCTTCATTCCATGGATTCCCCTAATTTTCCCCAATTGTGAAGATGAAATCCCCAATTCTAGTTAGGGTTTCTTCCAATATTGTGGGTATTGATGTATGATGATCTAAATGAGTGGATAATGATTGAATTAGTAGTAAATCATGTTTTTAAGATGAAAATTCATTTTTCCATGCCTAACCCATGTCTAGAAGATGAAATTGAATTAAGTGAGTTTTGTCCCTTGAAGAGGGAAATTGAGGATTTAGAGATAATCTTCTAGGATTGATGATATGTATAGTAGATTTCTTGAGATTAGGGCATATCTATATGAATTGAATAAGGTTATAGTATACATGTTGAATTATGATTAGTAATGCTTGAGTTTATGCCTATATGATGATATATGATTAGATTTGTTTAATAATGAAGCATGTGGGTAGAATGTCTTGAAACTTAGGCCTATGAAATGCTTATGAGAAGTAATGCTTGAGAGTAGAGCTTGTAGTTATGAATGGTGACTCCTAGGGTTTTGATAGTAAAGCTAATATGTTGAATTATGAGTTTTAAGAGGCTTTAAGAGTGAAGCTTGTATGACAATGGTAGACTACTAGATAGAATTGTTGTGGAAGGACTTTACCCACCTAACCTACCTTATGAATGATTGAATATATAAAGTGATAGAATTACATGAGTTATGATGATATCCATGTCTAATGCTAGAATTCTAGATGTGGTGATTAAAGGAAAGAGTTGAACCTCAAGGAGGTGAAGTAAGAGATTTTGCATGTTCTATGAAATCTATGTATATGCTTTAAGAACACTTTGAGAGTGAAGTGTTTTGGATTTTGCATTACTCCTTCTCTTTTATTCCATCTTTCTTCTATCTCTCTTCCTAAAGCTCCTGGGAATTTGTTAAAAAGCTTTTTTCCTAGACTTTGATCAAATGCATTACCACTAATGGCGCAATAGTAAAAATAGTCTTTTAAAAAATTATTTATATGGCTCCAATTTGTTATACTAAGTTGTTCTAGCTTTATTAATGCATTCTTTTGTAACACTACCAATCCGCTATTTGGGTCTTCTCCTGTTATTAGGCTGTGTATTTTATTAGTAAAATTATACGGGTTTGGTCCCATATTTACTAGTTCCTGAAATTCTTGAGGGTAGGCTACTTTGTATGCTTCTCATACTCCTTTGATTGATTCTCCTAAGAAAGTCTCCATGTATCTATACATAGTTTCCGCATCTGTTTCACTATAATGATGTATATAATCTGCTACTACTATTCCTTTCCATACGACTATTACTGAGTTCCATAGTTGAGGGTCATGAGCTGCTATGTTAAGTATTTTTCCTCTATCTCCTCTGTCTTGGAGTTTAATAAGGGCTTATATTGGCATTCTTATTCCTATATGTCTAACCATTTCTGGTTCTGTAGCCGGGTCTTGTCTGTAGACACGGTGTCGTGGTAAATTACCTATGGTGTATTCTACTGTTGGTACTGGGGTTGTTTTCTGGAAAGGGCTTGAACTTGTAGAGGTTGTTTCCATGAATTCTTTCAAACTTCTAATTGTCTCATCGTTACTTTATTCTTGTGCTTCTTGTCTATATCCATAATTGTCTGTTCGAGATTTACATTCTTTAAAATGTTGTTCTATTACAACAAATTTTATTCCTCCTTATTTACATCCCTTACATTTAAATAGAGTTGTTTTATTTAGTTTGTGTATTTCTTTAGCTCTATTTATTAATATATCTACTTCATAGTCTTCTTCTTTGTTAATTTGAACATTCATTCCTTCCATATTTATGGTTGATTCATTATCTTCTAAATCTTCATCTATTTCTTTTTTATCTGTATATTTATAATCGGTGAATCTGATTGATGTTTCTCCCTTATTATTAGTGTATGTGAGATGGTCATTTGGTCTTAACACTTCTTTTTTACAAATTTTTTCTAAATTTCATTCTCTACCTGCATATACCTCTAAGTCTATTTTTAGTGGTTTCATTAATTTTATTCCTTTATTTCCCATTATACCTACTGCATCATCTATTCTTATTTTAAACCTTGAACTGCTATTGGTGGCTAATTTTCCTATAAAGCCAACACAAACTAAAAGATTGTTTCCACAGTTCATTTCTTTGTAACCTTCTGTTTGTATGCCTATTTTTATGTACTTTCCGAATTCATTTGAATTTATCATGAAGTATGGACTACAATAAAAAATTTCTCCATTATTACTCATATCTACTTCCGTTAAACCTATTATGGATCTTTTAGATTCTGACCATCTGTTATCATATAAAGTATTTAATACTTTAGTACCTAAATTTTTTCTAGTTAAACCTTTAAGTCCGATTACTACTAATCTCATATGCATGAGATTCATTCGACTTTTTTGATTTCTTGCATGGATTCTTTCCTAATTAAATTTATACTAGCACTATCGTTTTCTGATACACTCAATTGTTCTTCTCTATAATGTTTGTATAAATGTGTTGTTGACGATAAAAGTCATGTATTATAGAGAACTTGTGGATTTAATAATTTTAATTTATTTTGCTTAAATATTTCTATGTCTCTATCTACATCTATTATTTCATCTAGCTGTTGACCATTACTTGGTCTAGATGAGTTCATTATTCGAGCTATCATATTGTTTTCTAGTCTATCTTGATAGAAACTCGCCCTTTGTCTTTCTTGGGAATTTTTATTCCTGTTTGAAAAAAGGACCATGCTTTTTCTTTTCTTTTAAGTCTATCTTTTTGAGGAGTTATTTCAGTCCTTTTGAGTTGTTCTATTAGAGCTTGTATATCGATTTCTTGTTTAGTTTCTCCTTTAGGGATTTTAGTTTCTAATAAATTATCTAATTTTTATTTTATTTATTTATTTGATCTTCTAAGTTTTTATTTAATTCTACTATAGCAAATATTATTAGATTGTTTTGTTTTACGCTTATAGAATATGTTTTCCCTGGTGGGATATAATCTGATAATCTTTCTGGGTTAGCTTCAAACTGGGCTGTTTTTCTAAGAACTTCTTGGTAAAAAAGGTTGTTCATGAAATGGTTAAGTCTTTTATTTTACTATGTTCTTTCTTAATTTCTTTTGTTTCTTTATAAAGACTTTCTAGTTGGTCATTTATTATTTCTGATGGACTGTTATCAATTATTTTATTTATTGCTACTATTGTCTGTACCTTAAAAATTATATCTAGTTGTTGGTTTTTTAGAAAATCAAAATTTTGTTCTATTTTTTCTAATGATTTGTGTTATTTTTTCTAATGATTTGTGTTGTCTATGTTGCAGATTTTCTATAGTTTCTATTAGCTTTAGAAATCTATCATCTTTAGACTGATTATGTTCTGCTAAATTTATTATTAAATCTGTAATTGTATTTAAATGTTGATTATCACTATGTAAAATATGGTCTCCTTCTGTGAAATTACACTTAAGTATTGATCCAAATTTTAGTCTTATATTTCTTTTCGGAAACAACTTCTAAATCTAAATATTCTAACTTCTTAATACTTCCTATACTTGTTTTTATTTTTTGATGTTGCTTAACCTAAATGAAGAGCGAATTTACTAAAATGGTTGTTCTGGATTTTTATGCGATTATTTGCGTTTTGGATATTACTTTATGTCACGCCCCGATCCTACACCCTGGACGTGGCCGGCACTAGAAGACCATTGCTGGCCCCCAAACGAACCCTTGGCTTGGCTTTCTTAACTCAGCGGAAACCTAACTCAACAGCATAACTCAATGCAATGTAAGGTTATAAAACAACCCAACTGATAATAACTGGCCAACAAGGTAACTCGAGTCTCAAAATAGAATATTTACATATATACATGCATGAGAGAATCAAAACTAACTGACTGACTGTCTAACTATCTATGAAGCCTCTAAAATACTGAGATGGATGTTGGAACAGACCCCACAACATCCTAATAAAACAAACTAAGAAACATAAAATAACCGAGTCCTCCGGAATGCAAGGAGGCTCACCACTGACTCTAGAATGCTCAGCTGGATCAACGGCGTACTGGATGCTGATCCTGGGTACCTACGTCTGCATCATAATAAGATGCAGGCCAACTGGCATCAGTACATGGAATGTACGAGTATGCGAGCTGGAAAGCTAAACCATAACTTAAGCTTGAAAGGAGTGCAAGAGAACACTTACCTTGGCTCTGTTCGACTCATGAATAACTGAACTCAATATAAAGCAATAAGACACATGCAATATATATAAAGCTTGTAAATCAGCATAAACAACTTAGTTCGTTAATGATAAAACAATAACAAACTCA
>JAJOOO010080296.1:0-33215 GCA_029582685.1 Solanum piurae
CTTTTAGGTTTTGGGAATAATATGTGATAGACTCTAGTGGATTTGTGTGTCTAACATTAATAAGTTTTGAGCTTCCACATTATGGTTATATTTTGTAAGAAATAAAATTAATTTAAGTTGGGATTTGAATCTGTTGGTTCGCCCACCTAGGAGGTTAAGTGTGGTGCCATTCATGACTCATTTTGGATCGTGAAAAACTTGGTATTAGAGTCAGGGTTTGGTGATCTTATCACACAAGGAAATATCTAGTAAAGTCTTGTGAAATGGTGCGAGGACATCTTTACTTTTCTTCGGGAGGGAGGCTATAGGACTTTAGGAAGACTCATTTCACTACAAGAAACTTGATCGTTAACGACTACTTCTTAATGAAGGGATCGCGTTGTTATAAGTGTATTTGTAGAGACAAATTTATTTTTTGGACGTTAAAGCTAATTTTATACCAACATTAATGAGGGGATAATATTTAGTTGTTAAAAGTACAATAATAGGTCGCTAAGACAAATCTAATCAGTGAAAAAATTTAGAGTTTTTGGCTTAAATTATCCCTGAAGTATGACTTAAACCTAAAGTACATCCTTGTGTTATATCAGTGAGCAAAAAACATCCTTGCACTATCCAAAAAGTTACAAGATTCATCCTTCTGTTTATTTTTTTAAGAAACTCACGGCACCAATAAAAAAAGTGCCAAGTCAAATGAATATATGTACACATGGTTAAGCTAGTCAAGTTGGGTGATTTTTTCTAATATTTAGAAATTGAGGTTTTAAATCATATTCAGACAAAAAATGTTGAAATTCTAAATATTCTTTGTCAAAAGTATAGCCAAATACAACTCCAACTTCAAAAAATTTAAAAGCTTAAGGTTCGTCATTAGATCGTAAGACTCTCTTCTCTCTCATGCAAAAACCCTAAACTTAATTGAAAAATCCCACCGGAATGGCCAACATGGCCGCCGTCCAACCTTCTTCTAGTCCTGGTCTGTCATGTTTTATTTCTTTAGATAAGTTCTTCCCTATTCTAAAGCATCCCCCAGCCTAGATGAATAATAGTTTGTTGATACCGAATACCATTTTTCCTATTGATCATATGAGTTTGCCTAAGGAGAAGACCGGTAAGGAGTTTTTACTAGTTCAATATGTTGATATGTTTAATAAAGGTTCAGCTAGTCTTTCACCAATAGTTAAGAAAATACCAATCCAAAATCTCATATATAATGAAGGAATTCCATTAGTAGTTTGTACGAAAGAAGAGGTGAACAGAATGAATATTATTGAGAATCTTCAATATGCAATAATTGGAAAATTTTCGTACGGATGGTCGAGTATAGAAGAGCTTCGCATTCAAATTTCTAAGTAATGCAAAGTGAAAGGGAAGTGCAAGGTTGGTTTATTATGGAATAGGCACATATTAATAAGGTTCTCTAGGCAAGAAGATTTCATCAATATGATGTCTAAACCTAATTACTATATATTATCAAGGTATGGTTATTCTTTTATGATGCGACCTTTTATTTATGATACTGTGTTTAAGATTGAGGATGAAACACCTTAGACAATGACATGGATCTCCTTTCTGGACTTAAAACTAACTTTCTTTGTTAAAGAATCCATTTTTTCATTAGTATCAGCCATAGGAAAACCTTTACAACTAGACATGGTGACAATCAATAAGACTTGACCTAGTTGTGCTATGATCAAGATGCAGGTGGATCTACTAGCTAATTTCCCCAAGGTTGTATAGTTAGAAGTCGTGAATGATGAGACTAATACTTCTAGGGTGGATAGAATTTACATTCAATATGACATGGTTCCAAAATACTATAAGTAGTGTAAACTACAAGGGCATGCAGAAAAGAATGTAGGATTCTACATCAAGAACCCAAGGCTCACAAGAAGGAATAAGGGAATGAAGATAATGAAAGGATTGTTGACAATGCACAACAAGAGGTAGCCCTAATAAGAGTGGGAATGCAGTTTAAGAAATGGCATCCTACAAATAAAATAATCCCAGGCATGAAGAGAACAATTGAAAGGTAGAAGATGAGGATGTTTGCATATGAAATCCATTTCCAGTCCAAAATAAAAAAGGTCATGACAAAGAGAGTAGTACACATAATGCAATCATGGAGGATCATATAAATGAAGATAATCAGCACATCAACTCTATAAATGTTATATAGGAAGCGCAAGGAAATAAAAATACTAAATAGATAGACAAGGAGAATATTGATGATGAGAAGGAGAATGTCCCTACAAAATCAAAGGAAACTCAATCAAAAAATTATGTAGGCACAAGAAAACACAGGGCTGAAGGGCAGAGTAATAGTGAAGAGGAGTTTATACCTACATAACAGAAGATGGTAGACATTTTAGGGCTCAGGGGTAAATAGGGGATCCAGATCTAGATGAGCTACAACATACTCAATTGGGCAGGGCTGCAGGAAAAAATTAACAAGATAAAGAAGAGGAAGCAGAAAAACCAAATAGCAAAGATGATAAATCATAGGGAAGTAGGATCCGTGCAACTAGTCAGATTAGGGGTTTATTAATTGTAGTTATACAAGAAAGTGGAAAGGATATGATCTTATTCAATGAGTTGGAAAATGTTGAATATCATGTACCTCTACAGATGTCAAGTGCACTAGATGGGGCTCAATATCACCTAGAGTTGTTGGAGTTAGGTCACTTAACTGTTTAAACATTAGTTCATGTCATCACTGAAAAGTCAGCTTCAATAGAAAGGTTGCATGAACTAGTCACACACAATAACTTGATTAAGGAACTTGTAAACATGAAAATTTTAGAGAAGAGAGAAGAAGTGGAGGATAAAAAAGAAGAAAAGGTCTCCAATATGCAAAACATCAGTAAAGAGGCAGAGCTATCACCCCCGATGTCCTAAAAAATAAGGAAAGTCAAGGGTAAATGAGATAGTAATAGCTTAGTGCCTACAAGAATTCACACTAGGAGGGGGGTAAAATCAATGTCCAAATGAGTTTAAATGCTTTATTATGGAATATTAGGTCTGTTTGAACACAACAGGCCTTTCATAGGGTACAAACGCTACATAAACATCACAAATTTGTATGATTGCTTTTATGGAACCATTTTAAAGTACTAGACAGATTCGAAGATACCAAAGAAGATTTGGGATGCAATACGCTAATTATAATACTAATGGGAAGATTTGGGTGTTTATCAGTCATCATATTCATGTGGGTGTTGTAGCAAACTCAGGGCAGTAGTTGACTTTACTACTCACATTAGAAGATGGAAATCAGTTCTAACTATTATGGTTTATGCTAAATGCTCTAATATTGAGTGATTAATTCTATGGAAAGACATATTTGCAATCAATTAGCATTTCAATATGCTTTGGATGGTGGGTGGTGATTTCAATGTGATCCATGGAGATGAGGAAAATATTGGTGGATTGCCTGTTTATCCACAGGAATATGAGGATTTTGCCCTATGTCTTAACTCATGTGTTTTGTCTGATGTTTATTTCTGAGGAAATCCTTTTACTTGGTGGAATGGCAGAGTTGATGAGTCATGTATTTTCAAGAGACAAGATAGGGTTGTGTTCAATGATTCATTACTGAATATTTATGGCAACACTGGATTACAACACCTAGCTAGGATAGTGTCTGATCATGCCCCACTACTTCTTACTTGTGGGGTGGGCAATATTCCTATTCCTATGCCTTTCAAGTTCTTGAAATTTTGGATTGAAAGAGAATGTTTCAAAAATATTATTCAACAAAATTGGTTGTCTGAAGGCTGAGATTATATTTTCATTCAGCTGAAGCAGAAACAGAAAAGGACCAAGAAGGCCTTGGCATTAGAGTAGAGAGAAGTTTGGAGATATTTTTAAACAACTAACCATTATAGAAGAGATTGTGAAGATTAAAAAGAGCTTATTCCAAGAAGACCCTTCAGAAGTTAATGAAACAATATTGAAAAGAGCACATGCAGAGTTAAAGCTCTATCTTCATTACAAAGAAGAGTTTTGGAGACAAAAGGCTAGTGTACAATGGTTTGAGGAAGGAGATAGAAATACTAATTTTTTCCATGGCCTTGTTAGGGGAAGAAGGAAAAGGCTTACATTGAAAAGAGATCTCAAGGAAGATGAAACATGGAAAGAATTTGATGATGAAATCATAAGGGAAGGATTCTACTTTTTTGAAAAGCAATTCACTAGTGGAAATATAGCTAAGGAAATGTCACTGTTATAGGGTATCCAAGCACCAATTTTTAGGAAGATAATGAGTTTCTTAAATCTCTACCAGAGGCAGAAGAAATAAAAAAAGATTTAAATGCTTTTAGTGCATGTGGTCCTGATGATTTTACGAGATATTTCTACCAGACATGTTGGGATATTGTACGTCCTGATATTATACAAATTGTACATGCCTTTTTCCAGAGTGTTTCTCTCCAAAAATCTATTACTCACACCAATCTGGTTCTAATACCTAAAAAGTATGTTACCCAGTCGTTCTCAAATCTTAGACCAATTAGTCTGAGTAACTTCTTAAACAAGATCATTTCCAGACTGGTTCATGATAGGATTGAAGGTTATCTGCCTAACCTGATATCCCAAAATCAATCTAGTTTTGTTAAAAGAAGGAATATCACTGAAAATGTGTTGCTGGCCCAGGAGGTTATATTTGATAGAAGGATAAGGGATAAGCATGATAATGTGGTTATAAAGCTGGACATGGAAAAATCATATGATAGGGTAGGTTGGAGTTGTTTAACCAGAGTCTTGGAGAGATGGATTTTACTTCTAAAATTCTAGACATGATTTGGAGACCCATTGCTAATAATTGGTAGTACGTTCTTATCAATGGGAAAGCTCATGGATTTTTCCTCTCTACAATAGGGGTTAAGCAAGGAGATCCTTTATCACCTGCTCTTTTTATATTATCTGCAGAGGTGTTATTTAGAGCTATGAATCAATTATTTGAGAGATATGATTATAAAGTTATGTATTGCCTAAATGGAGTGATATATTGAATCATTTTCCTATGCAGATGATATAATTAGTTTTGCAGTTGCAGACAAAAAATCTTCACAGCTTATAGTGGGAGTTTTGAAAAAGTATGAGGACCAATCAGGACAACTCATTAATAAAGATAACAACTCATATTATGTACATTATAAGGCAACACCTTCTTCTCGAGAGTTGGTAGAGGTGATCAGTGGTTTTTCAAGAGGTTTATTTTTGTTGACATACCTGGGATGCCCTATTGGTCATGCTAAGAAGAAAAAGGTACATCTCTTAGTATTAATGAAGAAGATCCAAGACAAGCTACAAATGTAGAAGGGAAAGATTTTGACTTTTGGGGGGTAAACAGTAATAATCAAAAGTGTGCTTCAGAGCATCTTTATTTATCTTTCATATGTTATTAACCCTTCCAAGTGTGTTATACATGACATTCATAGAATGTTTTCTAAATTTCTATGGAACTTCAAAGAGGAGGGAAGATCTACACACTGGATAGCTTGGAAGGATGTATAAGTTCCAAAAGAAGAAGAAGGATTGGGGTTAGATCTTTATTTGACCTCTGTAAGGCTTTATTTGTTAAGTTATTGTTGAAATTTAGGACAACTAACACAATTTGATCTAACTATATAAGGAACAAGTACTATAAGAGGGAAAGACCATAAAAAGTAGAATGTGAATGGGACTCTCAAGTATGGAAGAATAGTTTATTGGCAAGAGATTTCTTTGATCATGAAATATGGTGAAAATCAAAGGAAGGACATGCTAGTGTATGGTTTGATAATTGGAATCAACTGGGATCCTACACTACCATATGAACCTGAACCACGATTAGAGTCAGGTGGAATCTGTTATTCAGTTGTTTAATGAGGATAGATGGGATCAAATAGTACTACAAGATAATCTTGATGAGGATACTTGTAATCATGTTACCAGAATCTTGGGAAGCCTAACACCTTCATAAGGAATAGACAAACATTGATGGACGCCAAGTGGATCTAGAAAATTTAAGGTTAAATCAGCTTGGGAATTGTGTAGAAATAGAAAGGAGCCTATTAAGAATATATTGAACATATGGATAAAAGGATTGCGTTTTAAAGTGTCATTCATTTTATGGAGGTTGTGGTTTAGAAGAATTCCTATAAGGGAAGTTCTTATTAGAAGAGGCAATTTCTAATTTGAGAGATGTTGTTGTAGTAACAACAATATACAAGAGACCTTTGTACATTTGTTCATTGAATGTCCTGACTCATATCATATTTTGAGGTTATTCACTGAGGCGACATGTCTTCAGTTTCAGGTGGTACAGATCAAACAAACATTGGAGGAATAGCAGAAAACTCAATTTGCTACTAAATTAAAGCAAATATTCAAAGCAGTTCTTGCTATTATAATATGGCAAATTTGGAAGTGAAGGAATGTGATCAAGCATAGGAGTAGCATGAATAGAAAAAACATGATACTGGAGATTCACAGAAATGTATACATGTTTTCTAAGTACAGATACCCATGATTAAAAGACATTCCAAAGAATTGGCCATTGATTGTGAAGTTCCTGGAAGATTATACTCCTCTGATCGAAACTAACATTGTTAGATAGTTACACCCTCCTGGGGGTAAATTCAAGCGCAATACTGATGGAGTTGTAAAGGATGAAAAATGATCAATTGCTTTCTGTATAATAGATGAACAAGGGAAGATGATAGATGTTGAATCAAGGGTTATGGAAAATGGTATAACATATTGTATTGAACACAACCTAATACCCCTGATCATTGAAACAGATTCCTTAATAGCTCAGAAAATCCTATGTGGAAGCTGGGAGGTCCCTCGGTTAATATCTCTGGATTTAAACTACATTACTGGATTGATGATGGATATCAATGTGGAAGTGATGCATACATATCAAGAAGGGAATTCAGTAGCGGATTTTTTTGCTAACATTGCTTTTGATTTTTGCAGGTAAACACATGAAACAATTTTTTAAGATAAACGAAACACCTCAACAAGTACAAATAACTATTTAGATGGAAATGGACAACATACCAAATCTGAGAATAACGAAAATACAGAACACAGGTTTCAGGATGCTAAGTTAATATTGAGCGAACAACAATTAAAACTACAATTTCTATGCTTCATTCAGTAAACTACTTTATTCTCCCAGTTGGAAATTAATATTTTTAAACAGTGGTATTAACCCTTTTGGAGTTCAATTTTTTGAGAAGATTAAATAAAAGTTGGAAAGTAAGGTAAAAGGCGCAGTAGGTCATAATATTATTTTGATTGATTGGCTATCTCATTTCATTCGTATTAGGGGGGGGGGGATTTTGCAATCACATACCTTTCAATCTAGCTTAGATCTACCACATTCATGTTGAAAAAGTCTTCATTGGTAATGAATCATAACATCAGTAAGATTTTTGACGTTCAAAAGATGATTACAAGCCAGACATGATATTGTTTGTAAAAGAAGATGCTTGTATGGGTGAGGTAGTGTTGAGGAAGCAATGGTTGCAGAGCTTCAGTGAGGTAGATCGAAGAGGCGACTTGATTTAGGGTTTTGGAAACTCCCAGAAGCTCTTGCCCTTTTTGATTTTGTTTATTTCTTTTTTTATATAATTAGATATTTAATTTGATCCGAGCAACTTCGGGTTTGGTATTTGTATTATTCTTTTTTATTTAATAAAAAAACATCAAAATTTTTAACATAATTATTTTTTTATTTTCATAACGAAACGCCCACGTAATTTCACTATGTTTCCAGCATTTTTGTGTATAGTACAAAATGTGAATTGCATTTTATATAACGTACATACATACAAAATATTTTATTTTGGGTATGATTTCTCTCTCGTGCTCGTTAGCATAACTTGCGCTCACCATGGGTAAGTGAGTTTGTATACCCACTCAAAAGGCAATAATGGCTAAGAAAGCTTTACACAGGAAGGTGAACTCTCAGCGAGGATGAAAACCAGGTATGGGGAAAGGGAAATCAATTGATTCGAGTGAAAGAGTAGTTGAATTAATTACAAAATAGGGTGAATCTAGAGAAACAGAGGAATTGCAAATAAAGAGTGTAGATCTAGCTTCAAATCAGTTGAAAATTAAAGGTAACAATGGGAAAGAGATATTGAGTGAGAAAGGGCAAGCCCAGTCCAATGGAATAGAGTCATGCAACAAGGAAGCAATACAAAGCAACGAGACCAAGTAACAGCCATCTGGGTCAGGGTTATTCAGACCACTGAATATGGAAGCCCTATGGAATCAACTAACAGTAAGAAATCATGGGCGGATGAAGAGGAAGATGAGGCTAATGCACTGGTTAAGAAGAAATCAATATGGGATGACTTTGATATAGCAAAATTGGCTAATGCGGGATACAAATTGGTGTATGTAACTCCAACAAAGAAGGGGGAGATAGTAGAAATCGAAATGGAGGATATAAGGTCTAAAATTACTTACTGGGCAACGTTGTGGTGTGTTATGAGTTGGGTGCACACCCTCCTTTTACAATTATACAAGGATACATACAGAGGTTATGGGGGAAGTATCGTATATATAAGGTGGGTGTGTTAAGAAAATGGGGTACTAGTGGTGAGATTTGAAACTGTGATTCGAAAACAGGAGGCATTATAGGGTGGAATTTTCCATTTCGATAATAAACCATTTATTGTTAAGGAATGGACAACGGAGTTAGAATTCACCAAGGAGGAACTACAAATAGTCCCAATCTGGGTTAAATTCAAGGTTTGGATTTCAAGTATTGGAGTAGGGCAGGGCTGAGTAAAATAGGTAGCTTAATAGAAACGTATGATGGTGGACCACAACACAAAGGAAAGGAATGACCTGATTTTTGCGCGCATTTTGGTTGAAGTTGAGATGGGAACACAACTGCTAGAGGTGGTGAAATTTAATAATGAAAAAGGTAGACTGGTTGAGCAGCATGTGTAGTATGACTGGAAGCCAACACTATGCAAGTTTTTTTTAAAATATAGGCATGAAGAAAAGGTGTGCAGACTTAAAAAGAAAGGTCCTAAGCCTGTTCGGATAGCTCCTAAACAAGGAGATGGACAGAGGGGAGGAAATACTCAAAACTGGCAAGCAAAAGCAGGGGCTCAAGTGGCACAACAACTACAAACTCAAAAGGGGGGGAGGTGGAAACGAGTAATAAGTAGGGATGGCAAACATCCGTAAGGATAAGGAAGACACTTCCAAGAAGTCCTCCACGGCAGACTTCTCAGTTGGAAAGTGCTAACTCTTTTCAGGTACTGCAAAACAAAAGTGGAATGGAAGGAAATAAAGTGAATGTGGGAGGCCAGAATATAACAAAGTCTTGGAATGATGATTATACTTAGCTGGAAAGTAAGGGGGCTTAATGCTCCAAATAAGCAAATAGAAGTAAAAATCCTTTGCAATGAAGAAAAGGTAAGTTTGATTGGCTTACTTGAAACAAAAATAAAAAGTAGGAAAATTGAAAAGCTGGCTGAAAGTATGTTTGCTGGATGGAAGTATGTGTTACTAATTTGGAGAGGCACAAAATGGTAGAATATGGCTGACATAGAGGCCATACTATTATTCTGTAAACCTCATAGACTTGACTGCTCAACAAGTCACGTGGGAGGTAAAATTCATCCCCCTTCAACTTTCCTTTCAAATTTAATATGTATATGCCTTCAATAGCAGGGAAGATAGAAAGGAGTTGTGGGAGAGTTTATTGATCCAAAGTAAGAGGTGCACTGAACCATAATTGGTGTTAGGTGATTTTAACTGTATCTTGAATGCTGAGGATAGAATAGGGGGTAATCCAATAACATGGGCAGAAATGATGGACTTCAATAAATGTGTGAAGGAAAGCGGATTGCTGGAATTTCCTACTCAGGGGAACAAATTCACTTGGAGTGACAAACATGAAGAAAATAGAATATTTTTCCAAAATAGACTGGATATTCATCAACAGAGAATGGATGGACACAATGCCTAGTTGCAAAGCATTATTCTTGCCAGAGGGGATTAGTGGCCATTACCCAGCAAAAGTAGTTCTGAATGAGGAGTATAAAACTAGAAAAGCTTTTCAGTTCTGTAATGTTTGGATAAAGCACTCAAAGTTTCCACCAATTGTGCAAGAAGGATGGAAGGCTCATATAGAGGACGGTGTGATGTACCAAGTAGTGAGAAAATTAAAGTTGCTAAAGAAGAAGTTAAGGGTGTTGCATGCAGAAGAGTTTCATAATATAGTGAGTGAGCCAAATGCAGACAGGGGGAAGTTGAAGCACGCTTAAATGCAACTACAGAGAGATCCTTATAGCATAGACTGTCAACAAATAGAAAGTCAATTGTATCAGAAATTAAGGACTTCATCTTATCTAGCTGAAGTATTTCTACAACAAAGAAGTAAGGCAAGTCGGATAAGATTGGGAGGTTAATGTGTATGAGATTTTGACTCATTTAGGACTTGGTTTTCATAGTTTTATTGTCCTCAATACCTAATTTATGCTATATACTGATGTTAAAGTGTTACTTTGCAGCAATGAAGACAAAGGATCAAGGAAAGGACATAACCACGCAAAAAGGACTGAAAAAGATGAAAAAGACTACAAATAGAAAAGGCTGAAAATTACCAAAGCCACTCGGTGACTCGATGCATCGCACTTCAGCTCGCCTAAAGTTCCATACTGCCAGCCCTGGGGAGAAGCCAAATTGGTGATGGATTTAGACCTTCGGCGACACAAACTTGGATCGCCTAAAGTAACAGAATCGTAAGGTTAAATAGCCATGACAAACCGGCGATGGAATGGAGCCATTGGCACATCGCCGACTTGGTCAGCGATGCTCGACTAACCTTTCCTAATGATCCATAAGACCAAAATTAAGCAGAAAAAGGGTCCAGTCTTAAATCTAGTCATTTGCTGAGTAATTTCTCCATCGTAGAACTTGGAACTTTCATTGGTTACTTAGTTTTAGGAGTTTTCTAGTAGATTTTGAGTTGGATTATTTATATTGAGCATTTTGGCTCAGTTTAAAGATGTGGATTGCAATACCCATATTATGAAAAACATAATTGGTATTTATTTGTTTCTTTTTATGATGTGTGGCTAAAACCCCAATTATTTGGGTGTGATCATGTGATTATTTGTTCTAATTAGCTTATGGGTATTGTTGTTTACTAATTTAAATGTTATTTTAAAGCCGGTTTGATTGATAGTTATGTATTAACTCATAAATTATAGTTGCAAATACAACTTTAGCTTAGTGTTCTGGGCTTGCTCGAGAGAGAGAGGTTCTCGAACCAAGGTTATTGATTGATGATTGTAGTGAATGGGTTGTCGTGGGTTCAGCTCGAGAGATAGAATATTAATTCAATCCTACATAGCTAGCTCAAGAGAGTAGATGACTTCATGTTTTAGGTTGTTTATATTGTTAAGCTTGTTGAGGTTCGTGAGAACTCGCTTGAATTGTAATAGTTATTCGAGAGAAAGCTATTGCATCTATAGCCTAGCCTACCCAATGAGATTCAGCCGGTGTTAGTAAATTTCAATTACCCATATACCGAAATTAGCCTATAATTGATCACATCCCCGAGAATTATATCTATTTGATTACTCACTACTTTTCTAATTATTGTAGTTTTTAATTGGCACTCTTAAACTCCCCATCTGACATTTGTTGTCAAACCATTAATTTACTTTGCTTGGTTTCTATAATGTCTACCTCTATAACCAATTAGAACACAACCTTTACTTCTTAATTGAATTATATATTGTACCGCTCCTTGTGGGTTCGACCCCAACTCTTTGTTGAGTTTTATACTAGAATATGATTGCCTACACCTAGTATTGGATGAGGTGTAAATGATCGTTTATCATAAATGGTGCCGCTGTAGGGTAGTGGTGTTATTGAATTCTCTTGTTGAAGTTGGTTTATGATCTGGTTGTGTTGTAGTTGAACCTATTTACCTTTTGTGTGTTGTTTGTTGCCTTTGTGCAGGTGACGTAATGAGTGTCAATGGAAGCAACGCCAGCCAGCTGGGCCAAAATGACAACATCGGTAACTTGAACGATGTGAATGAAGTACTGGTGAATGAGGTACATTTGGGTGGGGTAGGTGTTATCTGGTTGCCTCGGGTTAAGGGAAATGAGGTGTTCCACGTGACAAGAACGAGCTGCAACTCTTGCAAATGAAAGGGTTATTTGGAAGCTTGGATCATGAGGATCCCCATGACCATATTCAAAATTTTGTGGACGTTAGTGGTCCCTTCTCGTTCAAGAACCTATCCCCAAGAGTCAGTCTAACTCCGATTGTTCCTTTTTTCTTCGATGGGATAGGCTACCAAGTGGTTAGCCGACCTACCTAGGGACTCCATTACTACTTGGGATGAACTGACCAAAGCGTTCTATATAAGGTTCTTTCCTCTTTCGAGGATGATGTCATTGAGAGATAATATCCAGTGTTTCAAACGCTTGACTGGTGAGCCAATCCACGAGACTTGGCTACAGTTTCAAAAATTTATACTCTAATGTCCGACTCACGGACTCCCAAACAAGGTCTTGCTACAACATTTCTATCGAAGTCTATATTCGGTGAACAAAGGTGTGGCTGACCAACTTGTCTGTGGAGGTATAATGCAACAGCCATTTGAAATTGCTTCCAATTCACTTGATGGCATGACCAAAATCAATCGTACTTTGTACACGAGAGAGGATCAAGTGTATCCTTTGAATTTTAGGATGACCAAGGAACAAACCGAAAAGGACCAAGAACGGGATCAAAACATGGCCAAGATGATAACCCAAATGGACTTGTTGTCCAAACATGTCATGAGTAGTGGTCCGAAAGCTGTGAATGATGTTGGTATTAGTGGGGTGAACCGCGATGAAGCACATTTTGAGGCTCTATATATTGAGGAAGTGAACTTCCTTTCAAATCAAGGTGGTGGTTTCCGTCCGAGCTATCCAAGGTCGGGCAGGAATCAAGGTTGGAATACAGAGCGTGATGACGGTTGGAGAGACTGTGATAGGGAATGGCGTGAGCGTGGAACTAGTTGGAAAGAGAGAGATGGGGACAAGGAGATATATGTGTCTCCATGAGCGTCAATTGCCTAAAGAGCATAGGACTGACCCGAAAAGCTTTCGCACTGAAGATGTACTCTCATGCATTCACAACAAAGTGGAGGGGTTGAAAGAGATGAAGGAGGACGTCTCTACTCTCAATCAGACTGTTACTTCTCATTCGGTGTCCATTAAGGACTTAGATACACAAATGGGTCAAATCTTGACTCATTTGAATCCAAGGCCAAAAGGGGGACTACCGAGTGACACCATGGTCAATCCCAAGAATGAAACTTTAATGGGTATCTTCATCGCCCTACGACGTTAAATAAGTCACTTCTTGGGAGGCAACCCAAGTTCTTATGTTTTTAATATTGCATTTGAATAACGGGTGTTGAATGTGCAGGTTGGAAATGTGAAATTTTGGGGAAATGGTAACAAGGTGAGCCAAAGGTCCAGTCGACGACTCGCCGAAAAGGTCAGCGAGCCCGACTTGGACAGCCGTTTGAACCACCTAACTTTTTGGAGGTTTTGTAAAACTCGGCGAACTAAAGTACCACTCGACGCATCACCGGGTGGGTCGGCGACGTAAGTCGTGATCGCCAACTGGTCGGCGAACTAAAGAGTCTTTAAGGCCAAACCGTTTTAAATTCAAAAATCTCCCTCACTACATACTTTTTTACTTCCAAACTTTCACAACCGCATATCTTATTACTCTCGTACTAGTTTACTTCTTTTTTTTTTGGGATCTGTAACTCGGGGAGGATTTTGGATTCATTGCTAGCCTAGCGTTCCAAATTTTTGGCATATAAAGTTGGTTTTCTGAACCCCGGCTTTACAATTTTGGTAAAAATAAAACGCATAATCTTTGTGTGGTTCATATCTATGCTTTATAATGATTTGTTGAATGTGTGGTGTGAATGTCTGCCCGTATTTATGTTTAATTGTGTTAATTGGCCTTAAATCATGAAATCCCGAGTTTGAGCATGTTTAATTGAGTGGATTGTGTTGAATTTGTTGTGGGTCTAGTGGGGGTGAAGTCTGAGTAATCCCGGATTGTGTCGATTTTCAGATTTTGCCCAATGATAGAGTTGTTGACGTCATTCTTAAGGGTGAAAGATGGCAATTGACCAATTTTGGCCAAATTTGGAGAAGTCTGAGTAACCTGTAGGCATGGAAAGTATGGATCTGAACCCAATTGCAATGAACAATAGTGTAATTTGGTTTTGGAGGGATGCGGGTTAGATTTTGAAGGTCGGGGTAAAAATCTGGCATGTTGGACTATTCGGTGAGCTGGCTCGAGCTCGCTCAGTGGTTTGGTGGTTCGCCTATATTCCCCTCGATTGCCTTTTAATTCTCCATTTTGTTGGTTTAAGTTCTGTAACTTTCGTAGATATGGATGTGCTCGCCGAGTTCACTCGGTGACTCACCGAAAGTCCTTTCTGATCGCCCTTCTGCACCCCAAATCCCTAAAATTATTCTGTAACATTTGGCGAGCTATTTCTAGTTCGCTGAATGGTGTCAGTGATCCGCCGAATTTCCCTGAACATCACCGACCCATGATTATTTTTGAATGATTTTACTCTAGAACTTTTAATGAGCCCGACTTGGTTCACCAAAGGGGTTCGGTGACTTGCTAAACGGTTCAGCAAGTCATTATGTGCAGTTTTCAAACTTTGAAATTTTTTTCGAATTGCATCTAACGTGGGTGGTTTTGTTTTGTATAAATGGCTAGACCTAAAGTCACAGGAAGGAATCAACCCTCTCCCAAAAAAGGGCTAGAGGGATAGTGATCAATGAGGAGGCTGCAGCCTCCCGGGCTCCGGTTACTAAACTTATTCCAAATAGAAGAAAGGGCAAGGCCAAAGGCCCAGTTCAACCCACACCAGCGGAGGAGAGCTCCGACACTGAGGGAATCTACACCACGTACCTCACTCCCTCTGACTGAGGGCCACTTTGAGGGAAATTTTCCGGCCTCCGTCTCTGAGCCAAAAGATGACCAGCTCCTACAGGCTAAGAGAGCGTAGCTACGCTTCAAGTTGATGAATGATCCATCTAGGATCCCAGTGCCTCATATGCCTCCTCCACCTCCAACTCAGACAGTAGTGCAGGACCCTCCTCCAGTTCAGGCTCATCCACCCCGGTCACTCAACAGACTAAAGGCCGAGGGTTCGAGGACCATTTTAGAGGAAAAGAGGTTGTCCACAGATGGTGTGGTAGGCCGGTACCCCAAAGTGTGGAGCACTCTGAAGTTTCACAAATTTGAAATTTTCACAAACCCCTGAGGCTCTTATATCCCTACTTAGGTCCACGAGTTCTACTCTGCTTATGGGGAGCTGGTTCCAAAAGGGGAAAAAAAGGGCAGCATGTTTAAGCCAGTAGATCATCTGATGGTTCGAGGGAAGAAGGTGAAGTGTAGCAGTTTAGATACTAATGAAGTACTCGGGTGTTCAAGGGACTTCATGCATGACTACATTGATCTCATCAAGAATAAGACCCTAGATGATCTAAAGGGTTAGTTGGCACCCCTAATTGTTTATATGACACCGAGGTGGATCGAGGTTGGTGCACCGATTAAGAAGAAGGACTTGAACATGGCTGCCAGATACTGCTTTGGGTTTATTAGCAGCACTATCATGCCTTCGCAGAATGAGTCGATCCTTCGACATTTGAAGGTTGCGTGTCTAGGTTCTATTATGGATCAAAATAGACTGAACTTAGGTCTGCTCATTGAGCAAGAGATGGAAATGAGGGCCAAGTAGAGTCAGACCTCCCTTCCCTTCCCCATATTGATCACTGAGTTGTGTAGGCGTGCCTATGTTTTAGTAGTTGCCAAGATGGATGTGGAAGTAACTTCCACTTCCTCTATTGACATCCAACAGATTGAGGCCGAATACTTGAGGGATGAGGCCGACGTGAGGAGGGTTTCACCGGTGGATACGTCCCCGATAGTTGACATTGATATGTTGCCGACTGAGGCAATACTGCCCCTTTAGACCAGTGAGCCTATAGGTACCTCTGGTCCTTTTACTTCTGCTAATCCTAGTTCTACTGTTGCACCCCCTCCCACTACTTATACCGTTGTTGCTGTTGCCGCCTCCTGACCCCCTATCATCCAAGCCATGTTATACAAGATGGTCCATATAACTTATTTCGATTATGTGCGTGCCTCTCAGGTAGAGGCCATTATGCCTGGGATGATAGAACGGGTGATTGTTGCTACCTTTGCCCTGATTAGGGCTGTAATGAGAGAGCATAAAAAGTTGATTGATGGCTACATGCTTGCATTGTATTCCCTTACTGTGAAGGTTGGGGCTTGTGAGCAGGGTCTGTAGAGGTCTGACGGTCGATAATTTCTACCATACAACCTCGATAGACTCTCCTGGCAATAATAGAGTCACCAACTAGTATAGATACAATAAAGGGTAGATCTAATGACTCTGCTACTATACATAACTTTCCCGCTAGAAATGGAGTAACATAAGATAGAGTAGATCCAGGATCTATCAAAGAATAAACACAATGGGAGCAAACAATCAATGTACCTGTCACAACATCTAGTGATGACTCTGAATCCTGTCGGTCGGTTAGTGAATATGTACGATTCTGGCCACTACCAGAACTAGATGCTCCCTCTATGCCTTTGCCTCTACCTCTACCTGCTGAAGTCTAGGGTCCACGTCCTATAGACTGTGCTAATGAGGAGGAACCTACTACTGACCTATACCACCCTGACCTATGGTAGGGCAGTTTCTCCACCCGTGCCCTTCCTGTCCACAAGAATAACAACTTGTGGAACCCTACCAGGTACGTAGAGGTCTGACGGTCGATAATTTCTACCATACAACCTCAATAGACTCTCCTCGAAATAATAGAGTCACCAACTAGTATAGATACAATAAAGGGTAGATCTAATGACTCTGCTACTATACATAACTTTCCCACTAGAAATAGAGTAACATAAGATAGAGTAGATCCAGGATCTATCAAAGAATAAATGCAATGGGAGCAAACAATCAATGTACCTGTCACAACATCTAGTGATGACTCTGAATCCTGTCGGTTGTCTAGTGAATATGTACGATTCTGGCCACTACCAGAACTAGATGCTCCCTCTATGCCTTTGCCTCTACCTCTACCTGCTGAAGTCTGGGGTCCACGTCCTATAGACTGTGCTGATAATGAGGAACCTACTACTGACCTATACCACCCTGACCTATGGTAGGGAAGTTTCTCCACCCGTGCCCTTCCTGTCCACAAGAATAATAACTTGTGGAACCCTATCTGCACCTCCCAAAATGCATCCTACCGCAAGTACTGCAACGTGGCGGTGTTGTCCTAGCTTGCCATGAACCTCTATGCAGCTGAGAGCCTGATGCTCGTGAACCCTCACCTGGGCCTGACTGCCCTGGCGATCAAATCTACTACCCTGAAACTGCTGTGGTGGAGGTCTAGGTGGCCTACTAGAATATCGATGTCTGGGATCACCCTGAAAATGTCACGGTGAACTAGCAGGCCTAGCCCTCTTCTGTCTCTCTCTCTCTCGACCCTCTCACTTGTATACTGTAGATGTCGGTGATCCTCTTTGCCCTGTGAAAAGGCCTAAATCCGTGAGATAGCTATATTATCATTTAGCACAGCGGTAGAACAAGCCTCGATATAGTCTGAGTCAAGCCCTCCCACAAATCTACGCACCCTGGCATGCATCATATCAACAAATGCTGGTGAATATCTAGCCAATGAATCAAATCTCAGCCCGTACTCTCGAACACTCATGCCACCCTGTCGGAGGTTCAGAAAATGGTCCACCCGGCCATCCCTAATCTATCGAGGCAAATAGTGATCTATGAAAGCTTCTGTAAAGCTATCCCAAGTGGGTAGAGATGTATATTTTCCCCTATATCTCTACCAATTTTCATACCACAATACTGCAACATCACGCAATCAAAATGATGCTAACTCAACTGACTCAGTCGCTGAGGCATGCATGACTCTGAAGATCCTATGAAGCTGATCAACAAAGTGTTGAGGGTCCTCTCTGCGATCTGTCCATGTAAACTGTGGAGGATTCAAGGCAAGAAATTCACGAACTCTTGAACTTCCGGGTCCTTCAAAAGGTCTGGCAACATCTGGCGTAACTGGCTGGCGTTGTGCAACTACTAACTGTGCTAACATACATACTGCACTCTTGAAACCCTGGTCAGATGGAATAGGAGGAACTAGAGGTGGTACTGCTGGTGGAGCTGGGTGTCTTGTAGCCCTCGGAGGCTCCTGAAGCGGTGGAGAAGCTATAGGGGCTGAGAAGATTTATCTCCCTGGGTCTCACAATGGGCTGCCTCCACCTGTGGTACCTTGCCAGTACCCTCGCCTACAGTTGTATCTAGTACCTAGCGAGTTGTGGTCTGTCTGGTGTCAGCCATCTCTATCTGCATACAAATATCAATTATAAGCCAGAAACCTCAACCCTTAAGACGCCGTTCTATAACACGAGGTGAGCAAAAGAAGGATAGTCATTCTAACATGTCCGGTAACTTCTTTTTTATCGAATGTGGTGCATAACACATTTATAAACAAGACTCTACTAGACACGGCTTGCAGACTCCGTAGGATGCAATGTTGCTCTGATACCAAGTTTGTCATGCCCTAGAGTAAAGGGGCACAACCGCCTCCTAATGTCAAAACTCAGGATCGAGCTGACCCTGCTGAACCATTTGCTACTAGCGAATGGCAGCCACATGCAGTCAAGAAAACAAACAAGTATATCTCGACTTAAAATTAAGCCCTCGTCCAGCAAGGCCCCTATAAACAGATCCATAAAAGAAATAGCTACTCTCAAGAGTTCATATAAAGAAATAGCCAACTAGCACATAAGTCCTGATTGGGCAGTCGAGGACACCATGATCTCTATACCGAAACTAAAAGCAGGTATATCAAGCAAATGCATCACACAACTAACAAGCTTCAGCAAACCAATAAACTAGGCCAGCATGGCCATAACGTAGCTATAAACCCCACACACTAGTCTTTAACCCTCTAAGAGTAGTAAAGATTGGCAGGACAGGGCCCCAACCTACCCATGAAAATGTATACAACAAAAGCTAACAAACCTCCCAACCCTTGCAGCTCCGGAGAAAAGGGGCTAGCCAATGGGATAGAAATCAATCCTGCTGCTGAGGAGGTCTACTGGGTCGTTTGTCGAGACCTGCATGCATGAATGCAGTGCCCCCAGGCAATGGAGCGTTAGTACAAAATAATGTACAAAGTATGAAAGACAATAGACTATGAGCAGGTATCCGAATATACTGAAGTAATCCGGTAAATAAATCAAGAATAAGATAAGCATACTGACCTGCTCTTTAATCTAAACTTATCAAAAATAATAAAACAACAACCTAACCAATCCCCCATAAGCTCGGTAGGTACTAACAACACAAAAGACCACCTACCTAGGCCCTCATAAACCCAGAAGGTGCAAATTAGTCTATATATCCCTATCGGTAGTCTCCTAGCCTCGCAAGCAGTCACATAGCCCTCTTAGGCAATAGAATAGCCCCGTAGGAAGCACATAGCTCTCTTAGGCATCAATATAGAATATAGGCAACTCATAGCCCTCGTAGGCAACAACATGGCCAGTAGGCAACTCATAGCCCTTTTAGGCATCAATATAGCCATGTAGGCAACTCATAGCCCTTCTAGGCATCCATATAGCCCTGTCGGCAGAAATAGCCCTTCTAGGCATAGATCACATTCTTGCAGCTAACCACAATAGCCCAAAGGGCAACAATAACAATCCAACAGCTAAAATCGGCCAATTTAATTATAAGCAACCTATACAAATAGCCTCTAAGTCATGTCCAACATAGGGACACTACTACTGAAAAAGAATCCGGATAAGAGAGGATTATATCCACTCGAGTAGCCAACAATCAACAATAATGGCTACAAGTATAACAATGATAACAACTCAATTACATTGCTCCTAAGCTTTAAGGAAACATGCCATAAGAAGAGAATAGCCTTAACATACTTTTTTCGTTGAATTCACGTTGCCTAACGACTTTCAGTCATAACTCACTCGATACTACAACAAGGTAGGACCATAATCAAGACACAAAAATAAATGATACCATGACAATACGATAAAAGATATGTATTTCCTTTGCAAATTGTTATTTGCTGCTTATAAAAGCTAGAGTCAATGAAAGAAGGGTCTTACCTCGATCTTAAGTTCGTAATACGCCTCAAAACCTTCAACTATATCCAAACCTTTTATTGCTTTCACTCTTTACTTTTAGATATTGTATGTGATCAGATGCCAGGGTTACGTCCCAGTCACTCTTGATGTAATATATGTCTATTGAGACTATGTAGACTTCAGCTTCGTTTTATAAACTCTTTGATATGAAATGTTGTTTTAAATCTCTTGGTTTACAATAATCTTGTTAATGCATGCTAAGTGGCTTGTCTAGGGCCTTTCGGGGTCCTATACGCCATGTTATTCCTAAGGTGTACCTTGGGTCATGACATACACCTTAAGTTTCCTTAATACATATGTTATAACATGACCCTGCTACATCAAAACACAACATAAACCAACATATAATGTGTCATAATACACCGTAAACCCCTCACCCTCAACTGGAAGAGTTAGAATAGAAGTTGCAGTAGGAAACTGCTTCAACTTTTGAAATCTCACCTTACACTCATCTATACACTCAAAAGAAACGTCCAATTTGGTCAATCTAGTCAACAATTAAGCAAAAGATGAAAATACTTCAACGAACCACTTGTAGTAGCCTACCAGCCCAACAAAACTCCAAACCTATGACAGTGAGTTGGGTATAGACCAATCATGAACGAACGCAATTTGTACTAGGTCTACCATGATCCCATCCTTGGACATTATGTACCACTATAAAGCTATAGACTCTAGACAATACTAATACTTTGTAAACTTAGCATAAAGCCAATGATCTCTAAAAGTGTGTAGCATAATCCTCAGATGCTTCTAATGCTCCTTTCTACTCCTCAAATTAACAATAATGTCATTGATAAAAACAAAGATGAAAGACTCAATATAAGGCTTGAAAACATGCGTCATTTATCCAAGAATGTTGTTGGGTTATTGTTCAACACAAAAGACATTACCAGGAACTCATAATACTCATAATGAGTCCTAAAAGTTTTCATAGCGATGGAGTTTGACCTAAACCTAGGCTGAGTGTTGACAGTCTTTTTCTTTGCGAATATCTTTTTCTAACATTTTAGCTCTATAACTTCCTGTTATATCTCTATTTCCTTATAATGGCTAGTTTGGTTTGAACTTGAGGAGATCTTTTTGAGGTGTGGATTATCTTAGCTAGCGTATCTTGGAGTACACTTTACAAATTTGAGGGATAGTTATTGAAATATGGATGACTTAGGTGAGAAGGTAGTAGAGCTTAGTATGATGAAATGCCATTTTAATATGTTGTTAACTGAGTTGGTATGTGAATATGTAATTTTGGTAGGGACTTAGTAATTGGAGTATTATATTGGTTGAGTGACTATGGGGTATTATGTGATGGACCTATAGATTGTTGATTTATGGTACATATGTCTCTAATGGGTGGGTTATCAAGGGAATTTGTGGGTTTCTTAAGTATACGTTTGGAAAATGATAGGAACATATGAGTTTAATATAGGGTTTATAGATGCGGGTTTTCTGAAATCCATAGGGAGTGTGTTTTCCATGATATCTAAATCTTTGGTAGTTTTCATTTCTTCTTGCAAGTAAACAATTTATTATACCAAGTATGTAGTAAATTCATCATTTTGTTGTGATTATATTTATATAAGTTGTCATGGTTTTTAAAAGTTATGGTTGTAAACCTTGTCTCTTCTCCTGATGTCATGTCCATTATTTTTACTTCATCTTTTTCTTTGCCATGAAACCAGATGATGCAAATAGTGTTGATCTTATGAAGTAAACTCATTTGTTTACCAACACAAATCGAACTCTCCTTTTATTCAAAGAAAAGGACATCTAAAAAGGAAAATGTGTTATTTTATTAATTATAATAAATAATCTAAAAATGACTGAAGAAAGTAATATATAATTTGATCAAAATAAGTTTGGACAAAAATTAGATTAAGGAAGAGATTTGATGACCGAATAGGCGAGAGTCTTCTAATTTCTAGTGGGCTCTAATGTTGAGGATAAATTGGCGTAGATAAAGTTAGATAGCTAGTTTGGTAAATGAGAATAACAATTGGTGCCAATAAATTTTTATACCAGCCCTTTCTTTTTCTACCATAAATCTACTATTTGTTCCAAATGTATGACATGTGTTTTTCTCCAACACAATAATTGTGCTACCATATAGAAGGACTAAACCTAGTCTATACTCCTCTCCTATTCGAAACTTGGTACAAGTAAGTGAAGTGTTTCACCAAAATAACTTTACTAATTTAAAATGAATAGTTGAACATTAAAGCACGAGTGAGTAAAATTAGCTTTGCTTGTTACTATTAAAGGGGAGAACGAAGACTTGATAGAGCAATTTTTAAGAATCAAGTAAGGGCAATTCAATACGAGGGTTAGAAAATCAGTGATTCAAATTAACAACACAATCGACTTTAGACAGTAAAGTTGCAAGCAATACAGTGCCGACAACATAGACTATAAGTAAAATAGTGATTTGAGCCTAGAAAACCCATGACACCCATGTTAAATTAAATGAGCAAGGAAAAATAGATCCATAATAGTATTTCATGAGATAATTAGATGATAGACATTTCATTGGAATTCACACAAGGAATAGGTTAAATATAGTATAACTAATCTAATTACAGGTTCTTATATACTCTCCGGAAGCATTTTCTGAACAAAGATAAAATTAAGTATCAAGTAACATCTGAAGTAGAAATCTGCCTGGATAATGTTTCAAAATCATCTTTATGATAAATGAATTTTTAAACTGAAGAGTACATTTTTGTGGTCTTTTTGCCAAAATAATTGGGATGTATAAGTTGGAAGTGCAATTAAACATCTCATAAATAAAACAAATATGTCATTCTTTTTGGGATTGACTAAGAAGAAAAGTGTTTCATATTATAATCTCGGACAAAGAGTGAGTACTAGTATAATGCTTAAATGTAGACATAGGCCACTATAGAGGCTGCTGCGAATAAAATAATCCACTGACAACCAGGGGCAACAGGGGTTGAAAAAAAGTCCTTGGCCTTAGGCCTCCAATTTTAGGGTGCCCCATTTTTAAGTTAATTAGGTAGGATTAAACTTTTAAAAAAAAAATTATAACTAAGACTCCAAATCCAAACAGCATTAATGAAGTGATAGATATGACTATTACTTTTTACCTTTCCAATAAAAAGTTATGTGTACTTTTTTTAATGTACAAGTTATCTTTTTTTTTACCTTATTATTTTTCTAATGTTATATTTTTATATTCTATCCTTCTCTCTTCCTCTCTTCCTCTCTTATATTTCTTCTCACTTTCTCTTTTCTAATCTTACATCTTTTTCTTATTCAAAACTTAACAATTTACTTGTTCTATTGATAATTTCAATTTAAAAAAAATATAGTTTATGTTTTAAATTTGGAAAAAAATATATCGCAGCAGCCCAATTTATTTTTGAAAATAAAGTCTTCATAGTTTTTGAATCCGGTAATATCATTCTAATTTTTAATATTATTTTTTATTTGTGTCTTATGCTTATTATATTTTTTATTTGATATTGTAAATAGTATTTAAAATATTTGTTACTTTTTAATCTGTGAACTAGAAAATATGAATCCGGTCACTCAAAACTTAAAAGAAAAAGAGAAGTCAATAACTTGATAAAATTTTAAAAAGGTGCTCTTGATAATTTTTTGGAAAACAATGTTAAAATTAAATAAAAAAAGGTAGGGGAATTCTCTTTAGAAGAACAAGTCACTAACTTAGTTGAAGTTGAGTTAGATATTGATATAAACCAAAAACAAGAAGAAAGAGAGGAAAATAGTGAAAAGTCGGATGTAGATTCCGAAGAAAATCAAGAACTTATAAATTAATTAAATAATCATACTCCTAAAAATATCTATGATCGTAGTCAATGGAATATTGTTGATACAAAGTTAAGAGACTTATTGTCACGCCCCAGATTTAAGGGGCGCAACTGGCTCCTAATGCCAAAACTCAGGCTCGAGCTGACCCTGCTGAACCATTTGCTACTAGCGCATGGCAGCCACACGCAGTCAAGAAAACAAACAAGTATATCTCGGCTTAAAATTAAGCCCTCGGCCGGCAAGGCCCCTGTAAACAGATACATAAAAGAAATAGCTTCTCCCAAGAGTTCATATAAATAAATAGCCAACTAGCATAGAAGTCCTGATTGGGCAGTCGAGGCCACTATGATATCTATACAGAAACTAAAATCACGTATATCAAGACAATGCATCACATAACTAACAAGCTTCAGCAAACCAACAAACTAGGTCAGCATGACCATAACGTATCTATAAACCCCACACCCTAGTCTGCAAGCCTCTAAGAGTAGTAAAGATTGGAGGGACAGGGCCCCAGCCTACCCATGAAAATATATACAACAAAAGATAACAAACCTCCCAACCCTGGCAGCTCCGGAGGAAAGGGGCTAGCCAACCAGATAAAATTCAATCATGTTGCTGAGGAGGTCTACTGGGTCTTCTGTCAGGACCTGCATGCATGAATGCAGCGCCCCCAGGCAATGAAGCGTCAGTACAAAATAATGTACAGAGTATGAAAGACAGTAGACTATGAGTAGGTATCCTAATATACTGATGTAATTCGGTAAATAAATCAAGAATAAGATAAGCATACTGACCTGCTCCTAAATCTAAACTTATCAAAAATAATAAAATAACAACCTAGCCAAGCCCCCAAAAGCTCGGCAGGTACAAACAGTACACAAGACCACCTACCCAGGCCCCCATAAGCCAGAAGGTGCCAATCAATCTATATACCCCTATAGGTAGATTCCTACACCCGTAGGCAGTCATATAGCCCTCTTATGCAATAGTATAGTCCCGTAGGCAGCACATAGCTCTCTTAGGCATCAATATAGCATATAGGGAACTCATAGCCCTCTTAGGCAACAACATGGCCCCGTAGGCAACTCATAGACCTTCAAGGCGTCAATATATCCCTATAGGCAACTCATAGCCCTTCTAGGAGTCAATATAGCCCTATCGGCAGAAGATAGCCTTTCTAGGCATAGATTATATTATTGCCGCTAACAACAATATCCCTGAGGGAAACAATAACAATCTAATATCTAAAAGAGAGAAATTTAGTTATAAGCAAGCTGTAAAATAGCCTTTAAGTCATGTCCAACATAGGGACGCTACTACTGAATAAGAATCCCGATAAGAGAGGATTATATCCACTCGAGCACCCAACAATCAATAATAATGGCTACAATTATAACAACGATAACAACTCAATTACATTGCTCCTAAGCTTTAAGGAAACATGCCATAAGAAGATAAAAGCCTTAACATACATTTTTTGCTGAATTCACATGGCCTAACGACTTTTACTCATAACTCCCTTGATACTACAACAAGGTTGGACCATAATCAACACACAAAAATAAAAGATACTATGACAATACGATAAAAGATATGTATTTCAGTCGCAAATTGCTATTTGTTGCTTATAAAAGCTAGAGTCGATGAAAGAAGGGTCTTACCTCGATCTTAAGTTCGTAGTACACCTCAAAACTTTCAAATATATCCAAACCCTTGCTGTCCCAACACTAAAGTGTGATACGCTATAAAATTGATAAAACAAATCATACCACGATGATGAGCCCAACGCATAGAACAACTTTCGTCAAGGACTTAAGTCGAGAAAATCTATACTTTAGTTGATCCTAGAAATGGGTTTCTCTATTTTTTCTGGTTCTTAGCTAAAAAAAGAAGAAAAGGTTCGAAGAAGAAGATATATGTAAAGTTCCACCGACCTAGGGCCCCACCTCACGTGCCTGTTTGCGCAGTCTCACGAAAATGCAAATATCTCTCTATTCTGAAGTCGTATGAACAAACAGTTTGATGTGTTGGAAACTAGACTCGTAGACCTTCGATGTCATAGGTCATGGGTCCCATAACCCCTTATATCTTGGGATAAAACCTCCGATACATTTGACCCAAATTTCAGAGAAATCTTTATAAAGGAACTTCCGCCCACTTTATTTTGCCACTTACCAAACTTCAAAACTTGAGATGCATCACTTGAACACTTAAAATAGGACATACCACATGATTCTTAATTTATTACCCACCCTAGTATTTCCATGGAGATGCGAGTAATTTTAGACTTTTCAAAAAGTCGGGATGTTACATCCTTCCTCCCTTAGTTGAAAAGGGACCAATTAGAATTACCGACATTTGTTTTCCAAAGGATAAATTTTTAAGGCACTTTTCCACTACATATTATTTTCAACAGTTGGAAAATGGAGAAAAACATGAAAGAAGATGGTTAATTTATTCCAAATATTTGAATAAGGTATTTTGTTTTTGTTGTAAGTTATTTAATACGACCTTTAATTCAAAGAATAATAATTTAGCTAATGAAGGTATTAGAGATTGGAAAAACCTTACTACTAAGATTAGAACTCATGGAACACCTAACCAACATATTATTAATATGAGTTCATGGATTGATTTAGAATTTAGATTGCGTAATAATAAAACAATCGATAAAAACATTCAAGACCAAATTAATAGAGATAGAGAACATTGGAAAAATGTATGTATTGTCAAGAATTATTTCTATCATAAAAACTCTTGGAAAAAATAATTTGGCGTTTAGGGGGAAAAATGAAAAAATCTATCAAGAAAATGACAGAAACTTCTTGAGTCTTATTGAAATGATTGCAGAATTTGATCCAATTATGCAAGAACATATTCGACGAATCAAACATGCATGATGAAATTCATAATCATTATCTTGGACATAATATACTAAATGAATTAATAAATTTATTGGCAAGTGAAATTAAGAACAAGATCATTGAAAAAGTTATAAAAACAAAGTATTTCTCTATCATACTTGATTGCACGCCAGATACAAGTCATCAAGACCAAATGTCTTTATTAATACGTAGTGTTGATATTTTGGTAACTCCAATAAATATAACCTAATATTTCTTAGAATTCTTAAAAGTGGATGATACAAGTGTAAAAGGTCTTTTTGAAGTTATTTTAGATGAAATAAAATGTATTGGACTTGATATTGATAATTTAAAAGGACAATGATATGATAACAAGTCTAATATGAAGGGAAAACACCAAGGAGTGCAAAAACGACTTCTTGATATAAATCCTAGATCATTTTATACACCATGCGGTTGTCATAATCTAAATTTGGTACTTTGTGATATGGTTAATTCTTGTACGAAAGCTATATCATTCTTTAGAGTGGTACAACGTATATATTCACTATTTTCTTCGTCTACTAAATGGTGGAAAATTTTAAAAGATAGTGTACCTAGTTTAACTCTTAAATCATTGTCACAAATACGGTGGGAAGGTCGTATTGAAAGTGTTAAAGCAATAAGGTTTCAAACTCCACAAATAAGAGATGCTTTATTTAAATTAGAAGAAGTTAGTGATGCTCCAAAAATTAAAAGTGAAGCTAATTATTTAGCAATTTTTGAGCTTGAAAATTTTAAAATTTTATTGGGTATGACTATTTGGTATGATGTATTATTTGCTATAAATTCATTTAGCAAAAGTTTACAATCAAAAGATATGCATATTGATGACACTATAGATCAATTAAGAGGTTTAGTTTCTTTTTTTAAAACATATAAAGAAGAAGGTTTAGCAAGTGCTACGATTTCGGCTATGGAAATTGCATTAGAGATGAATATAGAACCTGAATTTCGTAAGAAACGTGTAATTTATAGAAAAAATCAATTTGATGAGAATGTTGATAATGAAATCACAAGATCTCTTGAAGAATCATTTAGAGTTGATTACTTCTTATACATAGTGGACCAAGCCATCTTTTCACTTCAAAATAGATTTGAACAATTTGAAGTATATGAAAATATTTTTAGTTTTCTATTTAGTGGGAAAAAATTGAGATCATTAAATGATGAGAATTTTAAAAAATATTGTCTTAATCTTGAATGTTCCTTAAAACATAATACTCACTCCGATATTGACGGTTTAGTCTTATTTTCTGAATTAAAAGTGTTAAGGGAAATCATAAAAGTAGAAGGCAATACTCTAATTGAGATACTCAATCAAATAAAAAGACTTGATTCTTTTTCAAATGCTTACATTGCTTATAGAATAATGTTAACAATTCCTGTAATAGTCGCTTCAGCATAAAGAAGTTTTTCAAAATTAAAAAAAAAAAAAACTTATTTAAGATCAACAATGTCTCAATAAAAATTAAGTGGTTTGGCTATATTATCGATTGAAAAAGAATTATTAGAAGAGATGACTACACAAAAATTATTAACAACTTTGCATCTCAAAAAGCAAGAAAAATAGATTTAAAATAAAAATATATATATATTTTTTAATTATTTTTTAAAGCCTCTAGTTTTATTTTGGCCTTAGGTCACCAACGGGTTTGAGTCGCCCTTGCTGACAACAATACTTCTCAGCATTTAGCAGGAAATATATTCCCATAATGCTGATCTAACTAATAACCATACAATAAGAATTAGGAATATCAAAAGCAAAAACCATAAGCATAATGTACTTGCTAAATCTTAACTCAACGAATGAAGAGTAAGAGCCGAAATTATAAAACAAATTCATGATGATGCATGAATCTTTCATCATTATAAAAGTGTTCAAGCATTTTATGGGAAGAATAAAATTTAATATATACCACATGAGTAACGATAAATAAAACATAGATATAAATCACGTGTTTGAGGTCATGTCACCATGCTGAAGATTATCTTTCTGCTTTCTTTTCTTAATAATTAGTGGCATCACCAATCAATTATGTAAAGTTTTATAGATTGATTAAATGTTCATTCCTTACCGATGAAGAAAGAAGCAGAAGGAAAGCTAATATTCTGAAGTAGTACCAAGTACCGATTTTTCATGTTCTTAACAACATTGGAGCTCTACTTTCATATACATCATAGTCCATTAAGCGTTGATTTCACCGATTAGCAAAGAAAAAGAAATTAGAATTTTTAGACTGTACAATAAAATAACATGAGAATAGGCTAAGAAAGAAAGGAAAAAGGAGGATAAGAGATACAAAATTACATGAGTTTATTTGTCTAAACTAGTGCAATATCATATGATGTAACTGTAAACTAGAAGCACCAAGGTAGATAAGCCCCAATCTTAAGTGTTAAAGTTTGCATCCAAATTCCAATGAGTATAGAGAGACCCGTAAATGCGAAAAAAAATATTTACATGTTCATGGAAAAAAATCTTTGCAAAACAGTAATTAAGAGTCTGAAAGAATGTGGCCTTTCACACTCTTTGGAAGGGAAAAGGAAGTGTGTTTGTCTATTTATTTCCCAGATGGTACTATTTTTCTTTTGCTAGAATTTAAAATGGAAAAATTGTAATAAAAAATAATTGATAATTAATGATGACCATAGAGAGTGCCAAATAGGAGGACTTAGGATCCTCTTGTAAGATAAGATAAGATTGGTTAGTCATTATGTTGTATTCAGAGATAATTAGTACTTATATTGTATTTGTAAAAGTCTTGTACTCTTATTTTGATTAGATTTTCAATTACTGACTGATATCGGGTCTTGAAGATGGTTTCTTGTAATATTTAAGTTGATCTCTCTTTATTCTCATTGTGATTAGCTTATTGCTTCTTATTTATTATCTCCGTGTGTTAGCATGTTGCTTATGGTTCCGCACTAAGAGTTAGGCTTACCTATTTATGAGATATAGTAGGTGTAATCATGACCTGAGAAATTTGGTCGTGACATTGTTACACCATATATCAAAAGATGAAACATAAAGAAATTGTTGCTCTTCACATTGAAGAGTAAGATGCCATTAAAAATCATAGATTCTATTATGATAAATATTTATTATGTTTATGAAGGACAAACGAACACCCCTAGTATTTATTATCCCACTACAAGAATAGTAAAATATCACCCTTCCCTAAATTTCATTAATGATGAATTTATCCCATATTACTATATATTTTACTTTGAACTGGATGAAAATGAATATAAAAATTTGATGGGTAGTATTCCGCTAAAGATAAACTCACTCACAAGATATTATTTTTTTATCTCTTGGCTATCATATCATGAACGATCATTGACTACTAATTTTCTTTCACTTCAATAAGGTTTTAAAAGTTTCTTAATAGAACATATTTTACATCATTCCACAGTGAGATAACTCTAAAATTCGTCATCATAATACTGTATGGCATTATGAATCTTCTATCGTGAGTACATATACAATATATTTCTCCTTCGATGCAATCTACTACAGCCTGTATAAGAAAAAAATATCAGACTGCACTTTTAATCTCTCCATGATTCCCTTGAGCCAAGTGTTAAAACTCACTCTCTTGTTGGTAAATATGTGTCTTGCAGAATACTATTGATAATTGTTTAACTTCTTTTCATTCGATTCAAAACAAAATAAATAGTAATAACAATTACATTAATCATCAATTGAATTTAGGGAAGAATCATATTTTACCTTTCATGAACTAAGATTATAAATAACATGGGGTTCTCCTTTGTACATGATAAGAAAAACAAACCATTAGCATAACGAAATTTGGATATTTAATGTCATCTTACTGCTAAATACAAAGAACATCATTTTTTATCTTCCACCTTCTGCTCTATGATGTAAGAAAACTTTCATCTCCTGAACATGTGAGGAATTTGTCCTTTCGAGATGTATTAAAGAGACGCTATGATGAATATCTACAAGAGATGGATGAAGAAGTTTCTAACTCCATAGATCACAATGTGGAATATAAAATGTTGTTGTTCTTTTTGTAGAGTAAATTGCATTAAATATCCTAGATTTCATTATGTTAAAGGTTTGTTTTGCTTATGGAGTACAAACAAAGACCCCCTGATATTTATTATTCCACTACAAGAATAGTAAGATATCATCCTTCCCTTAATTCCATTGATGATGAATATACCCATTATTACTATTAATTTGACTTTTAACCCTATGAAAAGAAGTATAAAAGATTGATTAGTAGTATTTTACTAAAGATGAATTCACCAAGGAGGCATTCGTTTTTAGCTCTTGGCTCAAGTTAATCATCCAGAGAGATTAAAAGAGCACCCGGTTCGTTATATCTACTACTATATGAAGGACTTTGCATCGAAAGAGCTATCCATTGTGGTAGATACTCATTATAAAAGATTCATAGTGCATTTGTTGTAAGGATGGCGATATTTTAAATAATGTATCTCATTGTGGAACGACTTAATAGGTGTTTCCGAAAAAAACATTTATAACTGGATGAAGTGAAACGAAAATTAGTAGTCATTGATCATTCAAGATGGTATGTGGAAGAGATGAATTTGAGGATTTTTCAGAGGTTTTAACCCAAAGAATGGGTGAAGCAAAAGATCATATTTTGTGAGGAATTTTGTTCTAGTTTGTCGATGTATTTCCTGGGTTGCTTTTGTGGTAGTTTACCTGATGGTGAAATAATTTTCATAGCTCACAAATAAAATTTTATTATCTTTTAGGATATGAAGAAGAAGAGTAAATGACATATTAAAATCACGTATCTTAAAAGGTGGAGATCAGTGGCATCTATAGTAGGTGAAAAATTAAAATCGTGTATCTTAGAAGGTGGAGATCATTGGTATCTACATTTTGAAATTTATTGAAGTATAGCAATTCTTCTTTTTGGTATAAATTCTTATTGTAAATATTTTAACTTAAATTTTACTTTTTATTGTCGAGAAAAATAGAAAAAGCTAACTGAATTTTCAATTCTTGACTATCAGTTTTTTCTCTTTCATATATTTATTTTGATTCACCGAGTCTGTCAAAGATTAATTTAAAGTGTGCTTAACTCTTATATTTTACTATATATGTTCATATCAAGTTATTTAACTAGGAGAAAAACGATAAAGCATATGTCATTGATATTCAAAAGGATTACATGATATATCAATAGCCCACATCAACAGTTATCAAATTTTAGCTATGATGACTAAAGAGATAATTCGAGATGATTTATGGGTGACCAATAATGAATAGATGAGTATGATGGATAATTACTACAAATTACCTTTCATTCAGTCAAGCAACTCCACAATTAAGGGGAAGAACATTATTAGAGATATATGAGAGTATAATTCAACTTTTGTAACAAGCAAATTCCTTTAGTTAAAAAGAATTCAAAACAAAAATCCTATAAAGGATCATACCATAAATGATCATCCTATAATCTATTATTTCATAGAATATAAACACATGAGAATTAATTAAAGGTTGAATATAACAGGGATAAAAATTACCTATTGTTGAGTACTGACGGAGTTGAGATGAGCTGAGGAATGACTTAGTGAGCTTTAGCCTACTGAATTTTTGCAAGAAACCAAGAGAAAAGAAAGTTAATTTTGTAATGAGTTAAAAAAAATCACAGTTAGGTATTTGATTTTCCACCTTTCTTTTGGTAATAAAAGTAATCCTAATTTTTGGATCCAAAATCCGTCTCTTTGAGATTAATCAGTGGTTAAAAAAGTGAGAATTTTTCAATTATTCATGCGGTAGATTCCCACTTCGAATGCCTCTAAGAAATATTCCAACATATTCCATATATTTATAATTGAAAATAATGGTTTGAATTTGAAATAGCCATTTGAAAGGGGAATGAGAGATTAATGGGGGTTATTGGGGAGGTGGTTAGGTTCTTCTTGGGTGAGGGCTAAGGTGTTGAGTGAAAGGTATAAAACAGGGGCAAGAAGGTTGTTGTTTTTCTTAATAAGAATTGGGAGCAGAAGCTAATATGTGCAAGCATAATTGTCTACCAGACGAGAAATGGGAAAAATTAACTACACCACTAGTAGTAACAGGATTTAACAATGAAGGAAGCATGATAAATCACAAAGCAAGAAATATAAAATTACAAATATGGGATAAAATACTTACTATAGAAGAAATATACAGTTATGAATTTACAAATAAAGATA